>JADBJO010023933.1:0-5000 GCA_016801955.1 Conus betulinus | reverse complement strand
TAGAAATACTGTTCCCGCCAGAGGGAAGGGACGAACAGATTACAAGACCAAACGGGACGCGTTACGACCTCTCAGGTCTTCTTCAGGCAAGACAACAACATCCAGGACAATGACAGCGAAGAACGAGCAAATCACTCATCTCCTTAAATTGGGTGTAAAATGTGAATGTGGAATGAAAATGAGGCTGCCATGAATAAGATGGTGCGAGTTCAGAAGAGAAAGAAGAAGAAGAATGATGATGAGCATCATCATCATGATCATAACAAAAAAATAATAACAATGAATGTTGATGATAATTATAATAATAATAGTAATAACAATAAAAATGATGATAATAATAATAATGATGATGATGATAATAATAATAATAATAATAATAATAGTAATAATGATAATAATGATGATGATGATGATGATGATGATATAATAATAATGATAATAATAATAATAATAATAATAATAGTAGTAGTAGTAGTAATAATAATAATAATAATAATGATGATGATGATGATGATGATGATAATAATAATGATGATAATAATAATGATGATAATGATGATGATGATGTGATGATGATGATGATGATGATGATGGTGATAATAATAATAATAATAATAATAGTAATAATGATAATAATAATAATAAGGCAGTGGTGATCATGACTGAAATTATCAAAAAATGATAATAAAGAAAGGATTACTATAAGGTTAAGTGATAACATGGTGCTGGTAGTTGCAGTGTTCATGATGGCTGTACAGACAGAAGGGGAGAAAAGAAAGAGGCCAGAAGATGGTCAAACAGTATGGCTGTAGTGGCAACAGAAATAATACAATGATGATGATCATGGTGATAATGATGATGACAGTAATACCAATAACAATAATAATAATAATACTGCTACTACTACGTCTACTACTAATTCTACTACTAATTCTACTACTAAGTATACTACTACGACTACTACTGCTGCTGCTGTGCTGCTGCTGCTGCTACTATACTACTACTACTACTACTACTCTGCTGCTGCTGCTGCTGCTGCTGGTTCTACTACTAAACGTCCCTAATAACCCTTGTAAAGATAATATCAATGTTCACATCAATCAATAACAACAACAACAATAATTATATTAACAATGATAATATTAATAAGAATAATGATAATATTAATGATAATTATTGTCATTGCTATAAATATTAATTGATTGATTATTTTTGTTGTCATCATCATCATCATTACTATCGTTGGTAGAGGAAGGAGGAAGAGGAAGGATAAGCAGATGGGGAGGGGGGGGGGGGGGGGGGGGGTGGGGTGGGTGGTGGTGGTGGAGGGGCAGGAATAACAGAGAGGAGGAGGGGAAGGATAACCTCTTTGTCTTCTTCAGGCAAGATAAACAACATTCAGGATAATGAAAACAAACAACAAGCAAATCACTTATGCCCTAAAACTGTACGCAAAATGAACGTTGCTTCACCTGGAACACGTTTACACTACTTCTGATCAGTTTGCCTCTCCCATGTTTTATCAGGTCAAAAGTGAAGCCACTGGCAACAACCGTTATCACTATGATCCCAATGATTTGAAATGCTTTACTGAAAATGAAAACCCAAAACAAGGGCAATGAACTGAGACTGAAAGTAAGTAACAACTAGGATCATTTTACACACATTGACATTGGACTGCTCCCGGTGGATTGCCGGGCCGGGGGGGGCGCGGCGGGACCAGCGGGCTGTGGCTGTGGACGGGGTGTCGGAATGAGCGCGTGGGTGCACTGCCTCTGAGGTGGCGCAGAAGTTGGGACAGCAAAAAAAAAAAAAAAAAAAAAAAAAAAAAAATTACACGCAGTTCCTGTGATACACCTCACACTGGACATAAATGTGTATATCTATTTTACATAAAGCACACGCACTAAAACTTTAAACGCATCATGACATGTACTACATAAATATTTGCACACCTGTTACCACGAATGGAATTAGAAATAGATTCTGTGATGTGCTGTCGTCTCTCTCAATAACATTACGATCACAAAATAAGGCAATCTGAAGGAGACTCTTTGTCTCATTAAGCCCACAATCCTAAAAAACGCAACTGTGGCAAGGGACACTGCTGTATCAATTTTCGATAACATTCGAAGACAGATTTGTAGCTTCGTTTGTCAAAGAAATATTATTTGTATCTTCGTATGGCTTTTTATGACTTATGAAATTCGTCACACTCTTTTAACCTACCTACCCCCCCCCCCCCCCCCCCCATGTTATTGTTATTGTTCATGCGACATCGAAGAGGAAAAGCACATCTTCATTTTGCCACCGACAGTGTAGAATAGACCTAACTGGTAACTAATAAGCATCAGTGGGGTGAACTGGATGCATTCGCCCATTTGTTCTGTGTGCTCGGTGTTGTCATCTGTGCTAGTATGGTAAGCCGCTTTGGCTTGGAGTTATGGGAGTGTATTTATTTCACCATGGGAGCAAGAGTTACCCAACTGTCTTGTTCTTTACGTACTGCTTGCTGCTCCCTGCCTCCTTTAAGATTTCCTTTCAGACCATTCAAATCGGAGTACTTGTATTCCTTGCTGTTCGTCCGTGTGTTTTGTTTGACGTTATTTCCAAGATTGAAAAAGGCTTGGCCAGTCTTGAAATAAATGTCAGTTTGTGTTTGTCATTTCTCCAGTTGTTGCTATGCCGATGTATTAGGTACAGGGTATATAGGCAAGCCTGCACGTCCTTTGGTGGATGTTGCCTGGTTTGTTCTGTGTACTCTGTGTCGTCATTTCTGCTAGGCTATTATGGCGTCATAAGCAGCGTTCGTATGGCGTCATGGGCGTGTATGTACTGGGAGCAAGAGTTACCCTTCTTGTTCTATTGTTTACTATGTCTATTTTCGGCAATACTGAATGGACACTTGAACACAGGAATAGGAAGAGGGGGAAAAGATCTCACTCTCCTGACTGGCAAAGAAAAGCATAATCCTCTAGTTCAGAGATCTAATTTGATTTTGTGGTTTTCAGAAGAAGACTGTATCATTAAAACAACCTTCCTTTATTTTTTTAAAGAAATGTCAGTGATGAAATATTCTCTATGTAAATTTCTGTCGTCGATTTAAGTATGTCTTAAGTCAGCATGTTTTTTTTTTCTTTTGGTTTATTCCAAGAACTGCATAGCTTGCAGTAGAGTGCTTAAGCCTCAACAGTAGAGGGATAAGATATTCTGCGGAGTTAGTTTTGGCCTACAGAACCACACGTAAATGGACTTTTGGCTACCTTAAAGATAGATTACAATAAACGGTTGGACGAATAGAATTCAACCTACCGGCAGCTTGATGCATTTCACACACACAAACACACAGCACGCACGCATGCACGCATGCACAGCACGTAAACGCACGCACGCACGCGCACACACACACACACACACACACACACCACACACACACACACACGCGCGCACGCACACACGCGCGCAAACGCACACCACACACACACACACACACACACACACACACAACATACACAGACACCATTATATATTCTTCTACTAGTGTTTGTGGACAATTCCCGCTTCTGATCATAGTACAGAGGTGAAAAAAAAATCACATAAATTAAATGAAATGAATGTCAGTATGATAAGGAAAACCTACCTACTGTGCTTAGGACCTCCTTTGAAACGACAAGGCCAAGGCCAAGAACAATCTGTCACTATTTTAACTGAATAGGGCTGCATGTAAGGGAAGGAGCCCACATTGTTGAACTGTGTTCTCTACCAAGTGCATCTTCTCCAGTACCGTATCGCTCTATCTATCTATCAAGTGCTCTGTACACTTTTAAGTACTACCACGTGCTCTGTATACTTTTATTACCTGTATCGGGGGTCACTAGGACCAGCAGGCAGGCGACAGCTCTTGAGCTGTTTGAAGAGCTCGTCGGGTTACTGGATCCCCAGTGACACTTGCTGATGGGTAACAGCTTCTTTTAAACTGGACGAAAAACTCCTGACGTTGGGTAGATCCTTCGACCACGAAGAAAACATGTCTAAAAAAAAGGATTAAAAAAAAAAAGCGCTCGACGAATCAAAGGTGAGAATTTTAATTAAAACAACACACTGAAATGTTCATACAAATATGAAAATGTAAATGCTTGCCTTTGAAGGCCACCGTCTGGGGATGAAAAAGGAATGATGATAACAGTCCTTCTTTCAACGAATCCCTTGTTTAGAAAGTATTCCAGGGGCTAAATCAGGTCACGCTCACAGGGCCAGAATATCTTGAGCAGCATCTCGGGAAAGCCTATTTCGACCTCCATAACAAAGCACCCCTTGAATCCAGAGACATAGTGTAGCATGTGACCATCAAAGCAACATTAACAGCCTCCATAACGAACCATGGGCTAAATCGGCTCCTTGTATGAGACGAGCTACCTGTCTGCTACAATGAGATTGTACCTCAGTTTCTTGACTGGCGTCCACAAACTTAACAGATACAAGCTGAACCGTGCACACCTCAGCCATGACACCTAAACCATGCACACCGGAACCATTTACACTTGAACCATGTCCACCTGAACCATGTACCCATAACCATGTACAATTGCACCATGTCTACCTGAACTAGTTACAACTGAACTCACGTACAACTTGAACCTGTACACCTGAAACACTGTAACCTAAACCCGGTCACAACTGAACCATGTACACCTTAACAATGTACACCGAACAATGTATCCTGACCCTGCACACCTGAACATGTACACCCGCCGGGCCTGCACACCTGAGCCCTGTACACCTGAACCGTGGACACCTGACCGGGGACACCTGAAACCCTGTACACATGACACCATGTACACCGAACCGTGGACATCTGAACCATGGTACACCTGACCATGTACACCGGAAACCATGTACACCGAACCATGTCCCCGGAACTCATGGACACCGTGAACCATGAACCACCTAACCATGTACACCGAACCATGTTACACCTAACCTCCTCTACACCGGAACCA
>JADBJO010023932.1:22500-25835 GCA_016801955.1 Conus betulinus | reverse complement strand
GACAAATGGACAGAGATGAGAGAGAGAGAGAGAGATGAGAGAGGAGAGAGAGAGAGAGAGAGAGGAGAGCGAGAGAGAGAGAGAGAGTATAATGACATCTTTCAGTTATATCTAATTTCCATTACAGTGAAGTGGTTGGCATGACTGATTCAGGCATTGTCTATCACCATCAGTCATCTAGCTTTCCAACGCCAAATGCGTGTCACTGCCACGGACACCTGTGTTTAGTGTGACGACATCTGATACATCGATGATAACTTCATGGTTCCCCTATTTTGATGTTACGCACAGTAAGCTTTGGAGCGTAGTCTTCTGGTTTGTGGTGGTTTGATACAATTAACGATAATAGGATTACCACTGTCCAGTTTCTCCACGGCGATTTGCTTATCAGGTAAACACTGTTCCTGCCCATTTTAACGACTTCTGATTCATAGAAGATACCAAACAGGTGGTGCTGGGGACTGTGATCTATAAAAGGTCAGTACTGAATCTCTTTGGTGTGTTCTGGTTTTCCAGCGCTGTCATCTGACGTTTACTCGCAGTCAACGTTTGAATCGTCTGGTCAGTACTGCGTTGTGTTGTGTTCTTTGTGTGAGTTTTGTTTTACCCTGTAATGTAACTACAATGAACCTGTTGTCTTGCATTGCATTGTTGTTTGATGTTGTGCCAGGTTGTATGGTTTCCTACAAACTTTTTCGTCGATCTGTGTTATTTCATGGTTTCTTTTTACTTCGTTTTTCACGTAAAATTCTTGCTGGCTTGCACTTCAGATGACTCTTCAGTGTCTTAAGATCTATCTGGTATGTTTTGTTTTCAAACAGATGAGAATTACTCATTTATCACGAAATTTTAACTAGAGAATGGCAAGATTCTCCCACATGAGGCAACATAAAATTTAATAGCCTGAATTAGAATGTGAAGCCTTGAGCATGGATATAGGCCTTTACTTCAAGGTGCTCACGCCAGAGTGTTCCATGATGTGCCTCTCCGTTCCAGAAAAAGGCGACACAGCCAGACAGGCCAAATCGTTTCTCTAGCACAGTGGTACCATTATGTTCACAGATGAGGCGACACAGCCAGACAGGCCAAAATCGTTTCTCTAGCACAGTGGTATCATTATGTTCACAGATGAGGCGACACAGGCCAAATCGTTTCTCTAGCACAGTGGTACCATTATGTTCACAGATGAGGCGACACAGCCACACAGGCCAAATCGTTTCTCTGGCGCAGTGGTATCATTATGTTCACAGATGAGGCGACACAGGCCAAATCATTTCTCTAGCACAGTGGTACCATTATGTTCACACAGATGAGGCGACACAGCCAGACAGGCCAAATCGTTTCTCTAGCACTGTGACACCATTATGCTCACACTGTAAAATCGACGCTTTATCCCACCCTGTCTGACAGGATCGTCCTATATCATCCAAAGCACCGTTTATGTGAGTGTTGCCACCCAAATTTGTGATGGTCCAACACTCCAACGGTATGTCCATCATACGTATTGATACACTCACCAGCATTGTTTCGCACATCATTCCACGGAAGTTCCCACTACGCCGTTCTTTCGACTCGTTGTTAAGCTCAGCGGCATGTTGTAGTCTATTAGGATTCAGCACTGACAAACTAAGCACCTCAACAGACAAAATTGCCCTTTTATCCAGGTAGTCACACGACCTTCTGAACGCTTTAAATGATCGACAGACCTTAGATTCTCTGTGCAAATCGACAGTGCCAAACGACAGTACCGATTTGAAGTCAAATATATCCACAAGAGAAAAGACATCAGTTCCATAAGTATTTAGAAATAAATCAATTGATGAACTAGGAATGGAAAAAAATGACAATGATATACTCAAATGATACAAAAGGATGGTGGAGAAGGGCAGAAGACTGGATTACAGATTTGTTTAGAGAAGGGTTACGATGTGTACCTCCACTTTTCTACGTCCACTTTGCTGTATATTTCGAGCATACTTTTGTAGTAATACTGAGCAGGCTCAGCATGACATCGTACAAAGAATTTGCAATCGTAATAGGTAACGACAACAAATGGTCTCATAATGGTTTGTTTTCACTGAAAAAAAAGTTTGTTGCATGATCTCCTTCTGTAACGTAAAACAACAATTATTGTAATAAAAGAGTGTGATCACCCTGCAATGTTCTTACCTCAAGCACTTACAGGTACAGAGAAAATACCACAATCAGAATTTCTAACACACGCATCTGCCGCGCGCATGCCTACGGGCACGCGCAAGCACACACGCACACACATACACACACACATGCATACACACAGACACAGACCCCCACACACACACGCGCGCGCGCGCGCGTGCACACACACACGCGCACGCACGCACGCACGCACGCACGCACGTACGCACACACACACATACACACACACACACACACACACACACACACACACACACACACACACACACACACACACACACACTCACACACTATTCTTATCAGACTAGGAGGAATCAGGCATGATATTTTCCATTCGTACTGAACAAGTGGAAACATCGTTTTACAGTATGAAAACAGATTCACATGCACAGTGAAATGAACTGCCATAGGAATGGTCCTGCACCACCATTTACTGGATTAAGATACGTTTCTTTCTTCATGCTAAGTCTGCACGTCCATTCCATACGCCCTACGCGCTGGAAAACATGTGAAGAGACAAGACCTTATCATTGAGATCCAGATTTGCAGAGGTAATAGCTTTACCTTCTACGGAGCATCGTCATGGTGTGGGATCCATATTGTAATGAGAGAGTGCAAATACATGAACAATACCACTGATGGACAGGTACAGCTGATTACAAAAACGCTTGCTAGAAAACCCTCAAGCAAAAAAAAAAATACTAGCAGAGTCTTGTTACACATTGTCTCCCCACACAAGCCATCGCCTACAATTAAATTGTGTTAGACGAATCCATTTTGATATCAATTTGTCTAATATGAGGTGTGTAACCCTCTTAGGTTGAAAACTAAACTGATTGTATTTGTAGTAGAACGATTTCAAACGTTCATTTTTTTTCCACGGCAGGCACATGATTTTTTTTTTTTCAAGTTGTCTTTTAGTCTTCCTCCGATTAATATATCAGTAGTTTTGATACGTAACACTGCTTTATCATTAATGGGACGTCCCATGCATTGTTATGTGTTATGGGTAGTCACCCTGTCCCCAGTCCCTCTCGTCCCACCTTGCCTGTGTATTGGTGGCAGCTTTTCTTTTTTTTTTATCATGACTTGCTCTGTTGTTGCCTCGTTTCAGCTAAAAATGAGAGAGAGAGAGAGAGAGAGAGAGAGAGAGAGAG
>JADBJO010023931.1:0-25836 GCA_016801955.1 Conus betulinus | reverse complement strand
CGGTACTGTCTCAGTCACCAGGGCGTTCAGGCTGTCTCCGCTGTCGCTGGAAGTCCGGAACTGGCACTGTCACAGGAAAAATACAGATTTTATTTGCTGGCAGCTGAAATAAATGGCGCCCTGTTCGCTTCGTGTCAAACCACGGACACACACACACACACACAAGAGAGAGAGGAGAGAGAGAGGAGGGAGAGAGAGAGAGAGGTGCAGAGCTGGTGGGGGTGGGGGTGTTGGTGGTGAAGGGAAAGGAAATGGAAAACACCGAACCGGAAACATTCAAACCTTCGTAATGTGTTTGTTCTGATAAGACATGAGCAGAGATGCAGGAAACAGATATGGATGTGCATAAAACCTATGAGGAACATATTCTTTTCTCAGATCACTGACAGCAGGACATCAAATCAAAATAGGTAATTCGTCTTCCTCTGCACGTTTACCCATTGCACATCCTAAACCATTGTCTGAATATTTTTTTTTTATATCGATTGCGTTGTAATGTCATATCAGTAACCCCTAGTCTAAACTTCGTCAAACACTGTTTAACGTGTCTGTCTAACCTAACAGAAGATAGTTTTCAGAGAGAGAGAGAGAGAGAGAGAGAGAGAGAGAGAGAGAGAGAGAGAGATGGTATCTATATTAGTGCACACTTACAATACACACTTCGCATACAGACAGCAGTAAGACAGAGGCGCTTACGATGCAACAAAATACAATGCATCCATTAGGAATAGACGCACGCACTGATTTGGCATCACCCTTGACATCACCGACCAAAGCAGTATTTGTGCTTACCTTGCCCTTCTTGCACTTCTTGCCTTGCTATTTCTTAACAAACTGACCAGATGATGTTCGTAAAGTTACAAAGATTCATTTTCCATGATTGGTCCAAAGAACAAGCCAGAGAATAAACAACATGCTAGTTGACCTAATGTCATAGAATAAGCCCATACAATATATGGGCCTGTTCTTCCCTCGGATCAACTGTAAACACAACGTTTACGTACCTCAACTAAGGAGCACAAGAAGTTAAGCTGTTCTTCCTATTGTTGAGGTGCATACGAAATGTAAACTCAGTGTGTACCTGGTATACATTATCCTGTCATTTGTCTATCGGGTACCAATTTGGGGGGGGGGGGGGGGGGGGGGGGGGGGGGGGGACATGTTCTTAATGCAGTGACTGTAATGGAACTGGCGTGTAGTTAAATGCTTACGTTAAAAATAGAAGAGGAAGTGTCCACATATCATCATGTCTAAAACTTCAGCAAAGTGCAGAAGGAAGAAAGGACAACCAGCGATTACATACATTTTTTTTTTTCAATCTAAAAACCAAAAGAGGACAGATCAGTAGTGACAATGCTTGAGTCAATACATATCACAAGCGAAAATGTATTTAGAATATAACGCTTCAAATATTGGTAGGAACACACACAATAAAAAAAGAGGCAGAGATCTAGTGCTCGTCTGCAAAACTGATGAGAGAGCAAGTAATGCGCGGGGATCACGTCAGACTGAACTGGTACACAGTCCTGGGGACAGGAAGAAAAAACGAGAACAAAACAAGTAGTTAGTGCATGACAGCTTGTAACAGATTTGGCTCCAATAGAAAACGGCTAACAGTAACACTGTGGGTGATCGAAAGGCAAAGAAAGAAAGAAAGAGATACACTCGAAAGTGCCAGGTGAAAAAGTACAAATCCAGACGAGCTATTGCCACACGATCTGATGTGCCCTCTAAATAGGATCCCTGCAGTCTTCTTCGGTATCAACAGGACTTTCTGTCCTCAGTGTGCCTTTCCTCTCCATCATTGTGCCTTTCCTCAGAGACGGCAAAAAAATGCAGAAAAGAAAACGCTTCTCCCGAAGATGCTCGTGGGGCCAAGAAGTAAACTGTCCTTAACTGTCGAAACAATCGTAAGATGCAATCCTTCACCACCTTAGGCTGCGCTGTGTTGACATAAGGTACTAGCATGCACAGGGCATTCAATTGGGACATCAAAGGATGTCACTGTTCCCTGTTAATAAATATGCAGTTGTTCGATGGCCATTGTACGTCACATAACAAAATCTCCTAGTGAGCGCCATGCCTATTACCAGATCGCATTTTATGACTGCAGAGTTCACCAGCAAACAAATAGCAGCACAAATATGACAGGCCCATTTGCTGCTGTTTGGCTGACAGATGTTTCCAGTACAACTTCAGACACAGCCAAGCTTTTGCCACACGGTCTTACACGCTCTTTTCAGAGATTCCTGGGTAGTAGATTTCCGATGTCAACAAGATCTTTGTCAATGGGCCTGCCAAAATTCAGACACGAAAAATTAAAACAACGACACAACAACAACAACAACAACAACAACAAAAACCCTGAAGATGCTGTGGAACTCAAACACTTTTTTTCTCGACTGCCAAAACAAGTACCTGGGACATTTCTGTACTACTTTTGGAAGACTACGCTGCGCTAAAATAGAGCGCAGGCATGTACAGAGCATCACATTAGGATGTCAAGAACAGAGGTGCTCTTTATCATAAATCATTGTGTGATGGCCACTGGGCGCGACAAAACACAATCTCCACGAAAGCATCCCCACAGATGCACCAGACAAATATTTCTTGAATGCAGACTCCACTTGCAATAGACGCCATCGCCAAGCGATTTGTAGGGCCCATCCCGCATCCCCACTACTTGCTGTTTGCTGACAGGGTGAAACCTGCACCCGTCCAGACACTGCAACATAGTATTACGTGCCCTCTGAAGAGCATCCCGGCTGCAGTCTTTTCCGCTATCAATAGGACGTTTCGTATGGTCAGTGGGTCATTCCTAATCGTCACTGGGTCTTTCCCCAGAGTCGGCCAAAAGGAAGGCACGAAAAGTACTCAATTTTGCACCATCCTAGCAAACCTGTTTTGTGTTGACATCGATAACCCTGTAGTTCCACTGACATAGGTAATCCTGTTGTGTGTTGACATAGATAGGCCTGAACTGTGTCGACATAGATAAGCCTGTTCTGTGTCGACATAGATAAACCACTTCTGTGTTGGCATAGACAAGCCCGTTCTGTGTTGACATTGATAAGCCTGCTCTGTGTTGACATGGATAAGCCTGGTCTCTGTTGACGTAGATATACCTGTTCTGTGTTGACATAGATTAGCCTGTTGTGTGTCGACATAGATAAGCCTGCCCTGTGTTGACGTACTAAGACTGCTTTGTGTTGACATAGACAAGCCTGCATGCTCTGTGTTGACATAGATTAGCCTGCTGTCTGTTGACGTAGGTATACATGTTCTGTGTTGACATAGATAAGCCTCTTCTGTGTTGAATAGATAGGCCTGCTCTGTGTTGACATACATTGCCGACATACACAGAGCATTCCATGAAGATGTTTTGTTGAAAGCAAGTTCACGGAAAACAAAGAAAAAAAAAGTAAGCATGTAAGGTAGGTGGGATCCAAAAAAATGACGTGTGTGTGTGTGTGTGTGTGTGTGTGTGTGTGTGTGTGTGTGTGTGTGCGCGCGTGCTATATGCAAACGTCCAATTAGGTCATTGTCATCAAAAGCATCCATGGCGTTTAAGGTGACCGTTCTATGATAGACCATTGTACATATACATATACATTGACTTCAGTGTTCGAACTGCGATTAACAACTCGAGAACTCTTTCGACAAGTAAATCGATCTCCGACATGTTATGAAAAAGTAATCATTGTAATGAAAATGATATAGCATTAAATATTTAACAGCTAGCATACACTTGCGCGCAGAGCCAGAGACCAAATGTGGAAAGTATCAAATTAAACAGTTTTAATATTTTATGCCACAGTCAAAGCTATCTCAAGAGGTGACTTATACTCAGTGAAACTAGGTCTGTAAAGGAAGGTGCACTTAAACCGTAGGTTCCTACGGGGTTTGCTAAGGCAGAAAATACCGTCTTAGATCCATGCCTGAATATTGCAAACACAATCCCTACGGTCAAACCCAAATGATAACCCGTTTCGTCTTAATAGATCTAGTACAACTGCAAGCACAATGCGTCTGCTTTATGCAAACCTCGGCAATTCATCAATTGAATGCAACTTGTTGGAAGTCGATGGATGCTATTACTTTAAAAAGAAATCAGAGGTATTTTGTTGATTTTATTGTCCATGTACGCCAAATGACTTGTAGTCCAACTGGTTGTCTGCTTCTGTGTATGGTTCCTTCTTGGTAGTCACTCGTACTTGAATTGTTTCTTCCCACTTGTCTGTCGTGTAGCTGCGCAAAATACTGCTTATCAGTTTGAGTCGGCATGTCAGTCCTCTCTTCAAGAAGACACAGAATTAGAAGATTTGATGGTGGTTTGACGTCACCATCTTCCGGGTACATCACAAACAGTGGGCGACTAAATTTTTCTAAGGGAGATTTTGTGAGCTGGACTTTAGCAGTGCCTGTAAAAAACCAGTGTTGTAGTTAGTATCAAAGACACAATGAAGCTACCAATTGATATCCCAGTTATGGTACAACCAGCCATCGATATCACTTTGTCCCGTCAGTATATGAATTATTCAGCTGTTCATTCCAGGCAGTCAGTTGCAGTTGTCTGGAATAGGTACACCGATTTTACATCTGACTTGATGCATATTTTCCAAGCAACAAGAATATATCTAACGTTTCCATATTCTATATAGCGCCACGGACCGAATATTGCTTTCAGATGTTTTTCTCATTTTTCCCTGACGACAAATTCCCCTCAAAACTAGCAAGTGGTTTGTGGAATTGTTCTGTGGATCAGTATAACAGCTTCCGTCACCATGTGGTCTGTAACCATCAAGCAGAATGTGAAGATGGACGGGATGAAAACGGAACACTGTCCTTTCAGCAGTCCTGAGTGCCAGGGTCTGGTGGCATTTGGGTAACAGTTGCTACAAGTTTGTGAAGAGTGTTAACCCATGTGTTGGTATGAAAATGATCTGATAGGGACAGGTAATGCGTATTGTCATTCACTAGATGCGAAACTAAGTTTTCCTAAGTGCATGGGTGAATGGAATCGTCCTCTCAGAAGTAAAGTAGATATGTACATGCATATATCAAGGCTTCATGGTCTTTAATGGGGCTTTACTCTAACGATGTATCATTACCAAATATGTATAGACATGAGGTTATGGATGGGTTTTCTGCATTGTTTCATTGCTTTGGTATCCATGATACTTTTTCCTCCATCCAGGATGGAGTAGACGACATGAACACGTTTGATTTCATTTTGCATAAAGCAGTAAAACTATGTCATACTACCGGTGCCTCCAATAGCCTCGGTGCTATCCTTGCTCTCCATGTCAGCAGAACTGGCCAGACCATGGGTTTGTTTGTGGATTCACGCCAAACCGGACTGAAGAACCCGCTGATTATCCACAGGTGATAACCCTGTTCAACACTCATACTTGGCCCATAGAACCAATGACGGAATGTTTAAGTGGTCACGTGACGTACTCATTTTTAGTGTGTGGTTCTAACCAGTATAAAGTATGTGGAGAAGAACCCATACGATGCAGTTTTCCAGATCAGCTGCTGCCCACCAGTAGAAGCGACTTAAATTATCAAGTTAACTTATTACCCCAGTTCAGATGTAGCGATGGGATAACTCTCCTACAGTATACACTGGTCTGTGACTTCATACCTGATTGTCAGGATAAGAGTGATGAAATGGTTTGCAACTATCCAGTCTGTATCACAGCATTTACATGTGCAAATGGGCAGTGCCTGCACTTTGAATTTGTATGTGATCAAATAACCCCACTGCTGGGACGAATCAGATGAAGCCAGCTGTGACGTGTTTAGGAGCACAACCTTCTCTTTTGAATATAGACCATTTCCTGCTCTTATTAAGTATGATGACCGTTTATATCACTTCGTATCAGTGCAACTGAATTCTACAGAGCCCTGTCCTGACAGTCACTATCGTTGTCCGGGGGAGTTCAATGACTGCCTGCCTGTCTACACACGATGCAATGGGATCAACGATTGCCTGGACCATCAGGACGAAGAAGGGTGTGACGATCTGAGGTGTCCAGGGTTTTTTCAGGTGCAGAGCATCAAAACTTTGCGTGCACAATGATCACATGTGTGATGGCTGGCCTCACTGTCCAGTGCTTGATGATGAAATGTTGTGCGATATGACCTGTCCTGTATTCTGTTTGTGTCAAGGCCATACGTTTATGTGCTCTCAGCCTTTCTCTATTGCACCTTTCCCTCGTCTTCGCTACTTGGATGCAACAGGGTCCCGTTTAACACTGTCTGATGTAAACGGTCACAATTATCTCTTTCATCTGATTTGCTGTCAAATGTAACTTGACATTTTTGCCAATACTGAACATGTCAAATTTGAGGATTCTGGACCTAAGCAGCAACGTGTTTCAGCATATCAATACAACAGTATTTCTTTCTTTACCAAATCTTAAAGACTTATCTCTGTCTAATAACCCAGTAAACTCAATCTACACTGACCCATTATCTGATATCCAACAACATATACTCACACTAATGGATCTGTCACATACATCTTTGACTGTATTGGAACCAGCTGTCCTCTCACCGTTTTCAAAGCTACAGGTATTAGTCCTAAATTATACTCACATTCATACCATCAGCCCTGATGGCTTTAAATTTACGCAACAATTGACTGAGTTACACATGCATGGTAGTCCTGTAAAAACATTCCCACTTGATGTTTTCAAATATCTTTTTCATCTAAAAGTCATTGTTACAGACAATTTTAAGTTCTGTTGCAGTGAAATTATTCCCACTGATGCTACCAACTTATTGTGCTATGCTCCCAAGGATGAACTTTCATCATGTGAGGATTTACTACTCTCGTGGACCTACCGAGGGTTTCTGTGGCTCATCATGTGTCTGTCAGTTACAGGAAATATAATCTGTTTCTGCGCACGTTGTTTTGTACAGAGGAAGGCTTCTTCCAGTGGATTCACTGTGTTTGTAATTAACCTTACGTTGGCTGATTTTCTAATGGGTGTATATACATTGGTATCATTGGAGTAGTTGATGAACTATTTCGTGGTAAATATCTCCATTATGAAGACATGTGGAAAAGCAGTGACACCTGTAAACTGGCCGGGTTTCTATCTTTGTTGTCCAGTGAGGTGTCAGCACTTATCATCTGGTTTATCACAATGGATCGTTTCATCGTTCTTCATTTCCCGTTCAGCACATTCATATTTGACAGAAGGTCAGCAACAATAGCTTGCCTGTTGACATGGTCAGTTGGTTTCCTATTGGCCTTGACTCCATTACTTCCGGTCACTTCACACTGGGAATTTTACAGCCAGACAAGTATCTGCATTCCACTGCCAACTACCAGGCATGACTTTAAAGGAAAGTTTTATTCATTCAGTGTACTAATAATCCTTAATTTCATTCTGTTTTTACTCATATGTACAGGTCAGGCTCTCATCTATTGGTCCATACAGACCAATGCTATGAAAACCAACACAACGAAAGCATTACGAGACATGACCATAGCTCAAAGATTGATCTCTGTAGCAATAACAGATTTCATGTGCTGGTTTCCCATAGGAGTATGCGGACTGCTGGCATTGGCTGATGTTCCAGTCCCTGGAGAAGTGAGCGTGGCCCTGAGTATTTTTGTTTTACCCTTAAACTCAGCAGTCAACCCGTTCATGTATACATTCAACACGCTGGCAGAAAAGTGGAAACAGTCCAACGAAGCAAAGGTAATGAAATGGATGGAACTGCACGCTGAACTGGTCAAAATTTGAAAGAAACAAACCTTAACAGAGGTGTACAGCTGGTTGATCATTGTTATGTAACGCATCTAAATGCATGCACATCTCTTTAGCTGCATTGGAATTAATTGTGCAGGCCAAAAGGCATGCAGGTGACATATAGATAGGCAGTCAGACAGATAGTATAGGAGAATTGGGTGAATATGTTAGGACAGAATAGCTCAGCTGGTAGAGCGCCGGCCTCCACAACTGTTCAGAGCAAGCCCCTTAGTTTTGAGAGGCAGGGGAGTTTACAGCTCGCCTGCAGCTGCAGAGACCAAGCCATGAATGCAGGTGAGGGAAAGGGGTGTTTTTCTGCAGGCTGCTCCCCACCAGCCAGCTGTCCGTGCTGTACTCAGCGAACTGAATGTCATCTGTGTAAAGCCTGTCTGGCAACAATGTGTTCGGCATTGCTGAGCGGTCATTACAAGTGGGGGCTGTTAGTCTGATAATTAGTCGTTGTCAAGAAAAATGTAATATATCTGTGCTCTTGAGATGACTAAATAGGCGAATTCCTTACAATTCTTTTAATACTAAACTCGACTAGGTTCATTTTTCTGTAGATAATGTAGATACGGCATAAAAGCGTGTACACAAGTGGTCAAGCAATATTCAAACAATGACAACACACACACAATTGTGCAAAAATGACTTCATCACTTTCTGGGAAGTTAATTTTTCCTAGTTAACTAGTACACAAGTTTGATACATGCCTCTGCTTGGACTACAACAACAAAAATGTTTGATCAGAAATGTGTAAGCCTTGTTTGTTTGGCCCTTTCACAAAAGTGTCTCAAATGGGACTGAAAAAATAAAGCTGTGGGCCTCGTAATCGTGGGGTTTGCGGGTTCGAATTTCGGTACAGGGGAATTTTTCCCCTCGGAGTTAACATTGGTTCTGACTCAATATCCCATACAGTCCTTCGAATGAGACTATAAAGTGAGGTTCCGTGTGTGAACGCACGCAAGATATCTTGCACACACGTAAAATCCCATCACCAACTTTCAGAAGAGAAGGCCAGTTTGGCCGTTGGTGTGGATGCCACGTTACACATAGCATGCACCTTCCCCGAAGATGGAGTATGGCTGCCTTAATGGCGGGATAAAAAACGGGCATACACACAAAAACTCCACTGCCTGTCTATACAGACAGTGTCCGCAGGAGTATCAGCCTGCGTACGCAGAAGAAAAGAAAGAAAGAAAGAAAGGATAAATATGTGAATGAATATATTGTTATATAAAATGCACGCACTGACATGCACACACACACACACACACACACACACACACACACACACACACACACACACACACACACACACACACACATACATCCACATCTATGCACACTATACACAGGAGAAAGAAACAGAAAGCTGAGCTGAGTTTCTTTAATTTGTAGTCTGTTCACACACCTGATGGTGTTGGATTTCGTGTGCAAGCGCACACGTAACTATGTTGAATAAATGAATAAAAAGGACAAAGACTGTTAATTAGTTTGTGCAGAGAGAACAGGGCTTAGGGAATGTTAAGAAGGGGAGCAACGATCAAGCGACTGGAACTATAAGAAACGAAGACACGCATACTGGAGCTTTTGATCTGATCGTATCTACAAATGTCCTTTCACTTTATCATTACATGTCGTTTTTTTTTCTATATGTTCTGATTCCAGTCATGTGCAGCTGTTATAAATCAATCCATGTCCGTAACAATACTGTTAAAATCCATATGATAAGCCTAAAGGGTTACGTGTTGTGTATATTGAAAATTGCGTAAGTTAGATAGGAGTTTGTCAAAAAAAAAAAGAAAATTGAAATATATCTTGCATGGAAGAGAGCAAAGTGAGTAAAAAGGGAAATTTGAAAGCTTGAAGGATAAGCGGTTGACAAATGTTATCTGTTGGAGATAGCTGCCAAAGAGAGGCACATGTCTACTACGACAGTCAATTGTATACCAAGGCGATGCACCATCGTGCATTGTTAACCTACATGCCATCATGTATACTGCGATCAAGGGAATTTCCCCAAATTTGAACATAATCTAGCAAAACCACTTAAAGACATACGTTATTATCGCAGCAAAGACGAACACTCCGGTTTTACAGCATTCTAGAAAACATGCATGCAGTTTAAGTTTATAGTACACCTGCCTTTTTTTTTTCTTAATTCATAACATTTTGGCTAGCACACTTATGTGTTGCCTAATGAACCAGTGATCTACATCGTAGGGTTTTGGGCATTCTTTGGACAATACGACTTTCTCTTTTACCAGGGCACCTGATTAGGACTTTCCGGTCGTACTGTTTACGTTCTCAAATGGATCTACCACTACCTACTGTAACCACATTTGTCCTTGGCATGCATGTACTGCATGTAAGTCAGAGAGCTGTTTATTTTCCAGTTGTATCTACTCATTCTTCTACGTAAGCACCTGGTCAATCTACTTACTGTTTGCCATAGCCCAAAAAACATTTGGGACAGGATCTGCTATTTAAGTTCTCTTGACGCTGTTTACTATGCGCATAAAGCATCCACACATCCACTAGTCGTAAGGAGAAGTTCCTTGCTGGTAAGTATTTTGAAATGCCCTGCCCGGATTTAATCCTGTCCATACAATGTGTCTTTTAGAAAAAACAAAAGATAGTTTTATCTTGACAATTCTAAATCACGACACAAAATCATATTGGGCTAAAACACACGTCAAATTTGACAACAAACTTACAGTCTCACAGGATCACTTGTTTCATTTACGGCTAATGCATGTGTACTGCTGAGCCTACAGGTATATAGTGATCCAAGTATGCAATGTGGAATGGCCGTACATGTGAAAGTACAAGCGTCAGTGTGTGTGTGTGTGTGTGTGTGTGTGTGTGTGTGTGTGTGTGTGTGTGTGTGTAAGCGTGTGTGTGTGTGTGTGTGTGTGTGTGTGTGTGTGTGTGTGTGTGTGTGTGTGTGTGTGTGTTGTGTGTGTGTGTGTGTGTGTGTGTGTGTGTGTGTGTGTGTGTGTGTGTGTGTGTGTGTGTGAGGACCATCAACCACACAAGAAGATTAGCGGTGAGAACCGTAGTACTATAAATAAGAGAATGCAGGAAGAAATAAAGAACGCAAATGAAGCTGGACAGTTTGAGGCACTGTGGACCACAATAAAGACATGTAATGTTGGGCAAAAGCCAAACAACACCATCCAGCAACTGCACTGCACAACCATTGCGGTGTTCAAACAGGGTGTTGTGGGAGGCTCCATACTTCAGTTTGTCGTAGCTCCTCCTATCTCACTTTTCAACATATTCGTAGACCGAACCCTGGCTAACGCACTTGAAGATCACATTAGCATTGTCAGCATTGGAGGAAGTTTTTTTTTTTAATCGAATAGCAGTTAACATAAATGGCCTGGTAGGCAGTCTACAAGAACTCATCAACCTTTTTGAATGATTGGATGAAAACATCAGAAGATACTGCATAGACGTCAGCGCCAGGAAGACCAACTCGATGGCCAGTCACAACACCACCATCAATACTAATATAACTATCCGCAGTCAGCGATTCACGTACCTGGATTCCACTATTAGCAGTGACAAATCCAAACCAGAATTTTTCTCAATCCTGCAAAGACAACCAAAGCATTGTCCAGATTAAAATCGGGTTGGAAGGACACAGACATTTCACGAAACGCAAGATCAATCTCTCACGCGTGCATTGATGTAATTCCATCTCCATGTACGCATGCAAGACTTGAACCTTCACAGTGGATCTGGAAAGAACCCATGTCATGGAAATGAGATGAAACTGCAAGTTGCTAAATTTCAGATACACTGATAATATCACAAATGAACAAAAGCGTCAAAAGGCCAGGCAGTACACAGGATCATACGAAGATCTGTTGACTCATATTAGGAAAAAAAAAAAAAAAAAAAAAAAAAAAAAAAAAACTACATTGGTACGACCACGTGACAAGATTTAATGTCCTCACTAAAACAGTCTTTCAGGAAACTGCTGGAGGCGGCAACGGAAGGAAGACAAAAAGGGGCGAACTGACAACATTGCAGAGCGGACACGGGAAATATTTGCAGAGACCCTGGCTTTGGCACATAACAGACAAAAAACTGGGGAGCCCAGTGATCTATTCTTCAGTTTGATGCCTCAGTCACTCTACACGACGAAGAGAGAGAGAGAGAGAGAGAGAGAGAGAGAGAGAGAGAGAGAGAGAGAGAGAGAGAGAGAGAGAGAGAGAGACGAACGAACGAACGAAGAAGTTTAATGCTAATAAGCTATTAAGCCATTTAGCAGATCAGCGCGATATACAATGACAAAACGAGACTCGATTCCATTGATATGGAAACCACAGCAATGTCTTTTTCTTTTTCTTTACATGACAAAAAAAACGCGAACGAGAAAATGTCACTGGTATGCATTCACTGTCAGTTCTGTAGATGACGGTCACCCCAGGTAAAACTGGATCAATCCGTGGAGAACGTACAGCCGCCGCAAAGCACGTGCTTGGGTCTCTGCGTGTTTTGAGTTGCGAGTACGTCTTCCTTTCCGAAGACTGGCCAGTTTGACACATTCTTCGGATGACGTGTTTCTTTCTTCCTGCTTCACGCACCAGAACAAGCAATCGTCTTCCGAGTGCGGATCGCAGAAATACTCCACAACAATGTCATCAGATTCACACAGCAGCACAGTATTACTGTCCGTTCGATGAAGCCCAACCTTCCGGAACTCTGTATTTCTATGCGGATCACGCAACCGTCTCTGCACCTGCTGATCAGTCAGAGTAGCAACATAATCCTTTACTACTCCAGTGTCAAAATCGGCAACTATTTTTGTCGATGGATTTTCAATAGTTATGTCGACGTCCGGCCGCTGGATTTCTGAATCGTAGATGTTGCACTCCGACTGATGGGAACACAAGGACAGATGAGAATCCGGAATACGCGGCGTATCATCATAATCGCACGTAGACATGCTTTCTTCTGCAATGTCCTGTTTGACTCGATGTTAAGCAGTTCATTGTCATTACTGGTGTTTCTGAGACCAGCACCAACCTGTACACGTCGACTGTTCTGTTGTTTGGCTCTCTCTTGATCTCGACGCACCTGGCTGGGGGGGGGGGGGGGGGGGGGGGGGGGGGGGGGGGGGGGGGGTTTTACTATAGAACTGCACTTGCGTTGCATGGTTCAGCACAGGATCCGCCATTGTTTTTGTTGTTGACACTGCGTTGACTGGCTTCAGCCGCAAAACGACCACCGTGTTGCCGCCTTCACCTGAAATTTTCCAGCTGGACACGGTACTGTCAGTCAGCAGGGCGTTCAGGGCTGTCTCCGCAGTCGCTGGAAGTCCGGTAACTGGCACTGTCACAGGAAAGACTTTTTGCTGCAGCTGAAATAAATGGCGCCCTGTCGCTTCGTGTCAAACCACGTGACAGAGAGAGAGAGAGAGAGAGAGAGAGAGAGAGAGAGAGAGAGAGAGAGAGAGAGAGAGAGAGAGAGAGAGAGAGAGAGAGAGAGAGAGAGAGAGAGAGAGAGAGAGAGAGAGAGAGAGAGAGAGGTGGTGGGTGGATGGGTGGGAAGGGAAATGGAAATGGAAACAGAAACGGAAACATTTAAACATTTGCGCATCGTTGAAAATTTTATAGAGATATAAACTCCGGTTCTTCGTAATGTGTTTGTTCTGATTAGACATGAGCAGAGATGCAGGAAACAGATATGGATGTGCATAAAACCTACGAGGAACATATTCTTTTCTCAGATCACTGACAGCAGGACATCAAATCAAAATAGGTAATTCGTCTTCCTCTGCGCTTTTACCCATTGGACTTCCTAAACCTTTGTCTGAATATATTTTTTTTTATATCGATTGCGATGTAATGTCATATCAGTAGCCATGAAGGGGAATGCGAATATGTAACTGAATGAAGATATATAACAGATTCAAAATACAAGTTGACGATGATATAAATGTGTTCATGTACCTTTCAAGAAGTCACAACATCTCTCATTTTGAATCCTTTATACAAAAAACAAAAGAAAGACTACGCACATCTTCAGGTTTGGTCGATGACATTAGCAAACTCAGTTTAAACAGTGAAGGATGTCTATAATATTTAGGCTTAATTAAAGTTTCGCGTATATGTTTAAGAGCTGGGCAACAGAGAACAAAATGCACCTCACTTTCTTCGCTTCCAGTACATAAGGGGCAGATTAAATCGTTGAACATAGACCTTTTGTGTCGGAAGCGATGTAATGCCAGCTCCGAAATCCCCAGCCTAAATCTAGTCGTAATATATTTTAAGTGCCTATCGATATCTAAATGTAAGTAAGGTTTTTTTAAACTGTGGTCACTGCAAAAAGCTCTATACAGTTGAATCTATCACTAGTTTGAATATGATCGGACCAAGTCTGCCACCTACAAATCAATCATCCTTTGCTTGAAACAACATATGAAATCATGAACATTTCCAACGCCTTGATTTGCCCAAACGAATCCAAATCCATATTTAAAAAAACATAAGCGTACATTTGTTACCCAATTTTTCTTACCTTTTGTATCAAGGTCAAATAGCATATCATACGCTTTGCGTGGAATCCTGTGATTCTCCATTTGTATCAGCTTAAGCCAGTAGCGAATACACTTAACAGCAGAATTTATATATATTGGATAGCGATTTGTTTCACCATAAACAAGGTCATTGGGTGTTCGCCTGTCTACTCCTAAAAATTTCTTCAACGCAAATAAATGGACTGATTCACAATGGACAACAGCATTGTCTAGGCCCCATAATTCAGAGCCATACTGCACAACTGGCTGTATCTGAGAATCAAACAATTTCATAAATAAACTAAAAGAGTTGTTATCTAACATGTATAACCTTTTAAGAAGATAAATCAAAGCATTCTTCGCTCTGCTTGCAAGGTCTTTGCATGCAGCAGCGAAGCTCAAGCGCGTAGAGAAGAAAATTCCTAAATATTTATACGCATTAACTACAGGCATTCTTTCACCGTTATACAACCATTTTTCTCTCACACTCAAATATCCACCCTTCCGAAATACTATGATATTGCTTTTAGTCATATTAACTTTAAGTTGAAGAGATGCAGCAGCGCATGTTGTAAGCTGTTCAGTTGTGTTTGCAGACCTGTAACTGTCTCTGCCATCAAAATAACATCGTCAGCCAACAACAGAATAAATAATTCGAATGCATCTAGTGAAAATCGAGCGCCATGTCTTCCTTTATTAATTACTTCAACCGCCAGTTCGTTAATGAAAGAGAAAACAGAACAGGGCTGCAAGCATCTCCTTGCCTTAATCCTGATGTGCAGGCAATGTAATCAGTTAACGTAGAACCACATCGAACTCTGGCTTTGACATCATTGTACATGCTTTTAATACATCTGAATAATTTGCCTTTAATGCCATTTTTTAAGAGAATTGGCCAAAGAATATTTCGATTTATCGTGTCAAAAGCTTTTTCGAAATCAATAAATGCAACATACAATTTTCGATTATAACAAAACTGTTTCTGTACGAGAGCTAGTAAAGAAAAAAATATGGTCGACTGTTGAGTATCCTCTCTTAAATCCAGCTTGATAATCGCCTGTGATATTGTGTTCATCCACCCATTCTTGCAGTCTATATTATTTATCACTATACCAAATAATTTACTACTAACATCGCTCAAGGAAATTCCCCTATAATTGTTGGGATCATTGATATCACCCCTTCTTGAAAATAGGTTGAATAACAGATCGAACCAGTTCTCAGGAAACACACTATTATCAAATAGGTTATTAAACAATTTTAGAAGGAAGTATACAACTTGATCATTCGAATTCTTAAAAAGCTCGGCAATAATGCCATCGGGACCAGCTGCTTTATGGTTTTTTTAGTTTTCTAAGTGCTAGCAATATTTCATCTTTAGAGATCGGACGATTCATATAGCCTTCCATTTCAACTTCAGCTGAATACTCATTTACTGTGTTGTCAGCATCCGTCTCCAGCAAGGCTTTAAAGTGTTGAAACCAGGAGTCGACTGATATATATTATTTCTAGGCTGTTTTCTTTTGAAGGACGCGTTATGAACAACGTCCCAAAATTCTTTTTGGTTTCCCACTGTCGTTACGAGTTTATCTAGTAAAGCTTTGTTAAATTGTTTCCTCTTCCGCTTAGTAAATTCTTATATTCACGTCTGGCAATTACATATTCATTTTTCATTTCAGCTATCGCTTCTGCTTTTCTTTTCTAATTTTACTGAAAGACGAAATATCTGTAACAATCTTCTAGTGTTTCTTTTACAAAATTTACATTCTACATCAAACCATTTACATGAACTTCCATTGTTGTTAAATGATACGCATGTTTTCATGGATCCAGCACTTTCTCTTATACAATCATTAAAAACTTTAAGAGCAGTATTTACGTTAACATCAATCAAATCAATTGCAAGATCAATTTTTGTGTGTATTTCTTCACTGCACAAAATACTACTGTATATGTAGCTGCACACTTTTCGTCCCATACAAGTTTGTGTATGACAAAATTCTCTTTTTGCAAACAAATATCAGGTGAACATTCCTTGGCAAGAACAACACATGCTGTCACTGGTAAATGGTCGGAATCCATACGGTCAGCTATAGATAATTCACAAAGAATCAAACAAAATCATAAAAAGTTCACGTGAGAGTAGTACGAAATAGTCTGTGACACTGCTTCCAGAGTCAGATATAAATGTGTAGCAACCTTCATAGTCGCCTTTGCACATGCCATTTAAAATGCTCAGATCTAACGCAGTGCACATGTTCAATAATAATTTACCATAGTTGTTCAAAGTACAGTCATTTGAATGTCGAATCATATTATAGGACAAATTCTTGAACTGTGGATCAAACGTATTTTGTACAATATAATCTTGAGAAACATCAGCTGTTCTGCTATTCAAATCTCCATTTAAAATAACATACACGTCATTCTGCAACAGAACATCGGTTAAACATTCTTCAAGCATACTAATTCCATTGTCAATATCAAAATAAGTGTAAAATGGAGATCCTTCTGGTGGTATATATGTACAAACA
Source organism: Conus betulinus (assembly GCA_016801955.1). Taxonomy (NCBI): domain Eukaryota; kingdom Metazoa; phylum Mollusca; class Gastropoda; order Neogastropoda; family Conidae; genus Conus; species Conus betulinus. The sequence continues at coordinate 8,998 of JADBJO010023931.1, read as the reverse complement.
TACACAGAATATCTTTACCTAATCCAAATAACTCTTTACTGATCAAAAACATGCAACAATTAACATGATCCATATCAATACTTTTAATGTACGGGAAAAGATCATTCCTTACTAAACAAACAAGTCCTCCCGATCGTCTACCATGTTTAGTAAATTTAACGGCGAGGTTTACAAAATAGTCTGTACCCGATGAATAAGTCCAACTGACAGTCCTCAATGAATGTCTCAACTAAACAAACAAAATCGAACTGACAAACATAAGAAATGAAATCAGAGTCAAATATTTTTGATAGCAATCCGTTTACGTTCCACAACAAGAAAGAAACACGTTTTTTGGGTTTTGCGCTCGGTCTGTGTTGCACGTGCTCACTCACGCTGTCACGACACGGCACGGCCTTGCTGTCCTGAATAACATCGCTGAGTTCAAGCGTGTCACTGACATGACGAACAGGTGAGCTTACAGACGGTGTTGGGTTACATTTGTTACCCTCTCGTGTGTCTTATCAAAAGGAAAATTAAGTCCAGAAAATGGCCGGCCAAAATCCTATCTGGATTCACGCAAACGGTCCCCCTCGCCAAGGAAGTACTTCTGACCATCAATGAGTAGGTGGTCAAACACCATCGTGGCCCTCTTCCCATCATTTCTGGCTTTTTTCAGGTGGGGGACAGTTTGCGTCTTATCTCCCTCACTCGGAAGGAGAAGTCTTCTCCTACGAAAATTCTGGTACCCTGCAATTTCTTTTTCACACTGAGAATTTGCACTTTGTCTTTATAAAATGTGCATCTTGCGATCAACGGGGAATCTGGTTTATTGTTCAAACGATGGACCCTGTCAAATTGGATGTCACTGCTTATGTCCAGCTTATTAGCAATGACGTCACGTAATTTGGTTGCACATTGTTCATTGGATTCGTTTTGTTCTCTATCTATTCCATAAAATATTAGATTATTCCTTTTGGATCTGCCCTCAAGGTCGTCAGTCTTTCTTTCTAACTGTTCAACTCTAGAGAGCAGATCAGAGTTTTTCTGTAACAAAGTTTGATTTTCTTTTTTCAAATCATCCACCTTTTTTTTCAAGTCCAACATATCATTTTGTAATTCAACATACTGTTCTCTCAGTCCTTTCACACACATCGTTCCACTTCATCAAGCTTACTATTTGTCGTTCTGAACTTTCATGGACTGCAGTATCTCCACAACATCAGCAAGGGTAGGTTGCTGGGAAGGTGAAGGTGATGACTGCCCGCTGCCTTGGGATGTCGCGGTCCTGTCCAAGCTCGTCCGTCCACTGCTGCCCAGTCGTGACTGCCTCAGGCTGTCCTTGGGTCCGGGGTTCTGCTCCACGTCTCTGCACCTCATCAGAGAGAGAGAGAGAGAGAGAGAGAGAGAGAGAGAGAGAGAGAGAGAGAGAGAGAGAGAGAGAGATGGTATCTATATTAGAGCACACTTACAATACACACTGCGCATACAGACAGCAGTAAGACAGAGGCGCTTACAATGCAACAAAATACAACGCATCCATTAGGAATAGACGCCCGCATTGATTTGGCATCACCCTGACATCACCGACCAAAGCAGTATTTGTGCTTATCTTTGCCCTTCTTGCACTTCTTGCCTTGCTATTTCTTAACAAACTGACCAAGATGATGTTCGTAAGTTACAAAGATTCATTTTCCATGATTCGTCCAAAGAACAAGCCAGAGAATAAACAATATGCTAGTTGACCTAATGTCATAGAATAAGCCCATACAATATATGGGCCTGTTCTTCCTTCGGATCAACTGTAACACAACGTTTACGTACCTCAACTAAGGAGCTCAAGAAGTTAAACTGTTCTTCCTATTGTTGACGTGCATACGAAATGTAAACTCTGACTGTATTGGTATACATTATCCTGTCATTTGTCTATCGGGTATACCAGTGGGGGGAAAACATGTTCTTAATGCGGTGACTGTGATGGAACTGGCGTGTAGTTAAAATGCTTACGTTAAAAATAGAAGAGGAAGTGTCCACATATCGTGATGTCTAAAAATTCAGCAAAGTGCAGAAGGAAGAAAGGACAAGCAGCGATTACATACTTTTTTTTCAATCTGTAACCCAAACAGGACAGATCAGTAGTGAAAATGCTTGAGTCAATACATATCACAAGCGAAAATGTTTTTTAGAATATAACGCTTCAAATATTGGTAGGAACACACACAATAAAAAAGAGGCAGAGATCTAGTGCTCGTCTGCAAAAGTGATGAGAGAGCAAGTAATGCGCGGGGATCACGTCAGACTGAACTGGTACACAGTCCTGGGGACAGGAAGACAAATGAGAACAAAACAAGTAGTTAGTGCATGACAGCTTGTAACAGATTTGGCTCCAATAGAAAACGGCTAACAGTAACACTGTGGGTGATCGAAAGGCAAAGAAAGAAAGAAAGAGATACACTCGAAAGTGCCAGGTGAAAAAGTACAAATCCAGACGAGCTATTGCCACACGATCTGATGTGCCCTCTAAATAGGATCCCTGCAGTCTTCTTCGGTATCAACAGGACTTTCTCTGTGCTCAATGTGCCCTTCCTCTCCATCATTGTGCCTTTCCTCAGAAACGGCAAAAATGCAGAAAAGAAAACGCTTCTCCCGAAGATGCTCGTGGGGCCAAGAAGTAAACTGTCCTTAACTGTCGAAACAATCGTAAGATGCAATCCTGCACCACCTTAGGCTGCGCTGTGTTGACATAAGGTACTAGCATGCACAGGGCATTCCATTGGGACATCAAAGGATGTCACTGCTCCCTGTTAAATAATCATGCAGTTGTTCAATGGCCACTGTACGTCACGTAACACAATCTCCTAGTGAGCGCCCCCATGGCTATACCAGATCGCATTTTATGACTGCAGAGTTCACCAGCAAACAAATAGCAGCACAAATATGACAGGCCCATTTGCTGCTGTTTGGCTGACAGATGTTTCCAGTACAACTTCAGACACAGCCATGCTTTTTGCCAAACGGTCTTACACGCTCTTTTCAGAGATTCCTGGGTAGTAGATTTCCGATGTCAACAAGATCTTTGTCAATGGGCCTGCCAAAATTCAGACACGAAAATTTAAAACAACAACAACAACAACAACAACAACAAAAAACCCTCAAGATGCTGTGGAACTCAAACATTTTTTTTTCTCGACTGCCAAAACAAGTAGCTGGGACATTTCTGTACTACCTTTGGAAGGCTACGCTGCGCTAAAATAGAGTGCAGTCATGTACAGAGCATCACATTAGGATGTCAAGAACAGAGGTGGTCTTTACCATAAATCATTGTGTGATGGCCACTGGGCGCGACATAACACAATCTCCACGAAAGCATCCCCAAAGATGCACCAGACAAATATTTCTTGAATGCAGAACCCACTTGCAATAGATGCCATCGCCAAGCGATTTGTAGGGCCCATCCCGCGCATCCCCACTACTTGCTGTTTGCTGACAGGTGAAACCTGCACAGCTCCAGACACTGCCGCAAAGTATTACGTGCCCTCTGAAGAGCATCCCGGGCTGCAGTCTTTTCCGCTATCAATAGGGCGTTTCGTATGGTCAGTGGGTCATTCCTAATCGTCACTGGGCCTTTCCCCAGAGTCGGCCAAAAGGAAGGCACAAAAAAAGTATTCCATTTTGCACCATCCTAGCAAACCTGTTTTGTGTTGACATCGATAACCCTGTAGTTCCACTGACATAGGTAATCCTGCTGTGTGTTGACATAGATTGGCCTGAACTGTGTCGACATAGATAAGCCTGTTCTGTGTCGACATAGATAAATCAGTTCTGTGTTGGCATAGACAAGCCTGTTCTGTGTTGACATTGATAAGCCTTTTCTGTGTTGATATGGATAAGCTTGCTCTGTCTTGTCATAGATAAGCCTGCTCTGTCTTGACATAGATAAGCCTGCTCTCTGTTGACGTATATATGCCTGTACTGTGTCGTCATAGATAAGCCTCTTCTGTGTTGACGTAGATAAGCCTGCTCTGTGTTGACATAGACAAGCCTGCTCTATGTTGACATAGATAAGCCTGCTCTCTGTTGACGTAGATAAGCCTGCTCTGTCTTGATATAGGTAAGCCTGCTCTGTGTTGACATAGATAAGCCTACTCTGTCTTGACGTAGACAAGCCTTCTCTGTCCTAACATAGATAAGTCTGCTCTGTGTTGACGTAAATATACCTGTTCTGTGTTGACATAGACAAGCCTGCTCTGTCTTGACATATATAAGCCTGCTCTGTCTTGACAGAGATAAGCCAGCTCTGTGTTGACATAGACAAGCCTGCTCTGTGTTGACGTAAATATACATCTTCTGTGTTGACATACATTGCAGACATGCACAGGGCATTCCATGAAGATGTTTTGTTGAAAGCAAGTTCACGAAAACAAAGTAAGCATGTGAGGCAGGTGGGATCCAAGTGAATGGTGTGTGTGTGTGTGTGTGTGTGTGTGTGTGTGTGTGTGTGTGTGTGTGTGTGTGTGTGTGTGTGTGTGTGTTGTCGTCGGTTTAATGTCCTTCCACTACAGTGATTCAGACAGTTTTATGTGTGGGTGAATGAAGTATGTAAGTGATTGAGTGTATTAAAACGTTAATGATAGAATATGACATAATACCCCCTCCCCCCTCCCCTTTATCCCTCTTCCATTTAATCAAACAAAATTATGTAATGGAGTAGAGATAAGATATAAAGATAAAGGCCAATTGAACTACTTAACAAACATTTGCGAGTGGACTCAAGAAACACAAGAACTGTTTCAAATACTCGGTAAAGGTAAGGAAGTCGATACATCAGTGTAACCATCAATACCCGAATTTGTAAAGAGTTCTCTTGCTCTTGGGTATTGAATTAGTAAATGACTTATACTTAACGTTCCCCTGCACATACATTTAACGTTATGACAATATTTGTCTTCAATGCGTTCAAACGAAATCTATGGATTAATCTTCCAATCTCCCTGACGAGAGAAAGAGACTTGTTTGTACGTTCACCCCTTGTACCCATCACTAAACGTTACACAGTTGTGATAATATTGGACGCCTGAGTTCATCTTGACTTAGTCCTCTGAATTCCCTGGGGAACATAGGGCCGCAACCACACTCTTCCAGCGGACACGATTTCGGGAAATCCTCTTCAGCTCGGCCCACGTCATTCCGGCGGCCTTCACTTCTGCGTCGGTACTCCTTCGCCATGTCTGCCTTGGTCTTCCCACTTTTCTCTTGCCCTGAGGGTTCCATTCAAGGGCTTGTCTTGTGATGTTGGATGGAAACTTTCTGAGGGTGAGGCCAATCCATTCCCACTTCCGTTTTCTGATTTCTAATTCTATTGGAACTTGCTTGGTCTTGTTCCATAGTTCTGTGTTGGCAATAAAATCTGGCCATCTGATGTTCACAATATATCGCAGACATCTGTTGATAAATGTATGGAGTTTGTGGGGTGTTTGTCTGTGTTGTTCGCCACATTTCAGAACCAAACAGAAGAACAAATTTCACATTTGAGTTGAAGATTCTGATCTTGTTGTGGAATGAGAGGGCAGAGGAATTCCAGATAGACCGTAGCGTAGTAAAGGTGTGCCTGGCTTTATTGATGGGGCCTGGGCTCATCAGTAATGTTTTAACTTTTTCTCTTGACGTTGAATTTATAATTGAAAACATTCTTTCAAGTCTAATGGTATGTTAAGTGGTATTGCGTATCTTACATTTGAATTGCTTTTCTTGCAAGTTGATCTACGCGCTCGTTGGGTACAATACCACAATGAGAGGGGGTCCAACAAAAAGTTACAGTAATGCCTTTCATTGATAAAGGATGAATGAAATGGTACATTTCTAGTACCATATCAAGTCGAATTGAGGGACATGCAGACTTAATCGCGTGGATAGCTGTTTAAGAATCAGCACCTATCATAATTTAGGAATTATTTATTGGAAAATTAAGGATGAAATGTAACGACTTAAGCATAGCAATTAATTCGGCACTAAATATTGATAATTGTTTACCAAGATAGAAGAGCTTTTCTATTTTGAAACTAGGGATTATGAAGGCTGCTTCCATGTTATCATTGTCTAGCACTGATCTGTAAAAAAAAATCAAATGGTGAGATTATAATTACTTTCTAAATGAGCGTAAACAGGTGTTATTAAGGTGTGTGGGCAATCCTTTTTTTTTATACATCTGTATAATCTATATCAAAGGAGGCTTTACTTTGTTCCCATTTTGGAATAGGTGAATACGTGGGCTTTTGGGCAATGCTGTTTTTGTCTATTTTGGTATCCTTTAGAAGATTGGATGAAAACGAGTAAACAGACCTTGTTGACAGTATATTTTGGGCACGTTTTCCGAAATCCTCCTCTGATTCTTAACATACTTCTTCTGAGGTAAAATTGTTTTTTGAAAAGCTCTTAAATATAAATTTTGAAGTAGAAGCTTTCCGAAGTTCTACAAGAGGTAAGATTTCCTACTTCATTATATGCCTCTAAGTTAGATGTATGTGTGTGAATCCCAAGGGCAGTTTTATAAGCTTTGCAATCAGTACTCTGAAGTTTATTTAACAGGTATTGAGGAGCATTAAAACATACTTCTTGAGCGTAGGTTAGTCTTGAAACATATAAGGGCAGTTGCTAAGATGGTTAATGATTTCGAATTCCTATCCCCAAGGTTGTTTACTTTTTTTTTTTTTAGGAAACCTAAGGTCTTTCTTGTTTTGTTTAAAATATATTCAATATATGCGTTCCAAGATAACTTACTTCATAAGATAAACACCCAAAAAATGTGACACTTTTTGCATTGTTTAAAACAATGCCATCCAAAGTGAAAGTAGGAAGTTGTTCTGGATCGTAACCAGCATTAAAGGAAGGGAATCATATTTTTTTTTCCTGGGGAAGAGAGAAAGACCATTTACAAATTAAAAAAAAGAAAAATCATTGATCTGATTTAATTCAAGTTGATACTTTATTTTGATGTAATTTAGTGATCTTGATGGTGTATTTCTTTTCATTGTCACTTTTGTCCATACGCATATATCATCAGCAAATTGAGCCACTTCAGCATTTTTTTTTTTTTTTTGTCCCAGCCACTGCACCACCTCAGAGGCAGTGCACCCACGCCGCTCATTCCGACACCCTGTCCACAGTCACAGCCCGGTCGGCCCCGCCACAGCCCCGGCACCGGCAATCCACAGGGAACAGTCAATGTCAAGTCGTTAAGAGGCAACCCCCGGAGGAGACACTGCACTGCCGCCGAGTCACTTCGGTGGTGTTCAGTGGCGCCTGTTCTGATCTAACATACGCAGAACACCACCTACTAAGCCCCCTACTGACGACAATGATTGCTTAGTCACGGAGTCGGCGTGAGTGAGCTCTCCCTCCGGAGGGCGCCACCACGTTCGTCCAACGACAGCCTCCATGGACTCGCCGATACCGGTGACCCCGACGGAACCAAACCAAGACCACAGACGTGGAGAGAACATCGAAGTTGAGGTCAACATGACAGCAGGGCATGAAGGGCCACAGAATTTGAGACTTTTTTTTCATGCCTGATCGATGAGAATGAGGATGATTAAGATGACAACAAGAACAACGGTAATGCAATTCATACAGTCAATGCCAATGTCTTTGACAACAAACAACAACGGCACTGCGACTCTACAGTCAATGCCAATGTCTTTGACAACAAAAACAACGGCATTGCGACTCCTATAGTCAATGTCAATTTCCCTGACAACAACGACAACGGCACTGCGACTCCTACAGTCCCTTTCGATGGTCGCCAGTTTTGGCCTCAAGAAATCCAGGCTTTAATAATCCACCATGCAGTCTGGATGGATCCAAGCTTCAGAGACACGCTGCAAAATGTGGACACATTTTTCAGGCTGACAGTTTACAGAATCCCTTTACCTAGACTGCACATTGACATTTCTTTATCCTCAACGTTCCAGATCCCATCAGTATTAGAAGACTATATGTGCAGCAGGGTGAGCAAGTAGTCTTGCCTTAGACAGTGGTGCAACAATTGGCTCTGATCGTGGGAAGACAATTTCAGAAACTTTTATATATCTGGCATTTGGACAAATCAGAGGAGACACTGATCAGTTTCTGAAATCGTCCTATCACAGCCACATCAGAGGGTTGTACGAAAACATCACATTTCTCTTTTGTCTTGAATAGCAACGTTCTCTAATGGTCACAAATGTAGGCTCATATCCATATTTGTATCAAGAGCTCTTTATTTTGCCCACAATCTCTCAAAGACCGCTTAAAAAGCAGTCAAGATATTCAGTAAACAAGAGAAAAATGGTCATCATGGGCGGAGGGCGGTGAAGATCAAAGAAAAAATAAGATATCGACATCGGCCTTTGCCCATACCATACCAATTTTCAGCACGATCAGTTTTCTGTGAAAAGAGTGAAATATTTTTCCTGATATTCCAATGGTTTTCAACAGTTATTGAACAATTTGTCACAATCATATCCCATTGTCTGAAGGAACGCCTTGATTTGACAAAATTCGTCTCCAAACCACTTTAAAATCAGTCAAGTGTATTTGGTGAAGAACAAGAAAAATGAAACACCCGAAGGTGCTGGGGAGGACCCAGAGAAACGCTGTCTCCACCTGCCTTTTGAGCAGTCCTGTACCACCCTTGGAGGCCTGCGCTGTTGTTGACGATGGGTCACAGGCATGCACAGGACACTCCATTAAGATATCAAGGGACATAACTGCTCCAGAAGAGAGGTAAATCAGAACTACAGGATGCAACTCATAACAGCAACCCTAAAGTAGCATCCCATGGGTGTACCAGCCCGTGTTTCATGACTGCAGAGCCCACCGGCGAAAAAAATCCATCCCTCCAGCTGTCGAGCACACCCCACAGACCTAACCACCCCTGCCCAAGGACAGATGAAGAGTTGACCACTCCAACTCCACAGCCAAGCTTTCGCCACACGGTCTTATGTATAGTTGGTAAAAGAAAGAAAAAAAAGTAATTGGCCAT
>JADBJO010023930.1:22500-25837 GCA_016801955.1 Conus betulinus | reverse complement strand
GGAAAGAGCACAGGACAGACAGGACAGCCGAGAAGGACAGGCAGAGGGACAGAGACAGGAGACATGAGACAGAGAGACAGAGACAGAGAGAGATAGGAGACAGGGGCATACAGAGGAGAAACTACACAGCCAGGACAGCGGAACGGACTGATGACGGGACAGACTCAGTGAGAGATACAGGACAAGAGGAGAGACAGACAGACAGACAGACAGAATGACAGAGGGGATTGGACAAAAAAGAACATATTAGTAGACAGACAGACAGACAGACAAAACAGACAACCGACAGACAGGACAGAATTAGAGGAACAGGTAGTCCGACAACACACACATTGGGACAGACTCATAGACAGGCCTAGGTGACACAGAAGACAAATCTTCCACCCTCAGGTTCTTGCTAACATGCCGAAAATTCAACCTTCACCACTATGTTCTCGAGAATCCAAATTCGATTCATCTTGGTGCAGGCAAGCTTCAACATATACCCGATCCTATAATTTGAACGAGACTGAAATTATCCCGTAGAGAAAACTACCTTAATTAAAGATACGGTGAGAGCTTGTCACTGCAGATATACGTATCTTTCTTAGAATTTGGATTCCAGAATTATTGTAGAGCCAACAGAGGCAGTCTGTATGAGACGTCTGGCTTCGATACGACTTCACCTTCAATCCAAATGATGTTTAATGCCACAGAATTTTAGTGAACAGACAGTACAGTGCAGGGCCTGCTTTGGTACGTGCCCTTATAGTAACCTGACAGACAGCTGCCTGAGGATCGCAGAGGCTGGGATGGAGACCAGGACCCTGATGAGGCTGACCGTGCGGGAGAGAGAGGACAGGGGTGTAAGAGGGTGGGGGATGGGGGAAGGAGTTGAGCTGAAGGAGTAACATAGAGAACACAGAAGATTCGACAAGTTGAAGAAAAGTGAACTCTTTCACTGAAATAATAAAGCGAAAGCGTTACTGTTTCATGACTATTTCCTTTTCCATCAATACAATAGCGTGACCTGTGTGTCCCTTTTTTCAGTTGGGATGTTGTTCTTGGTCAGTATGATGACGTCACCTGTGTGTCCCCTTCTCTCTGTTGGTATGTTGTTCCCTGGTCACTGTGATTACGTCACCTTTATACTTCTACTCTTCTGGTGGAATGTTCTTCCTTATCTGTGTGAGTACGACGTCTTTGTGTTTCTTTCTCGACGACTACGCAACAGCAACGACACACACATATATGGCATTTAATTGGCGCCATTAACCAGCAAAGGAGATAGACAGGTTCTGACGCAATAATAACAGCAAACGACACACGCACATATATGGCCTTAAAATTGGCGCCATTAACCAGCAAGGGGGTAGACAGGTTCGGTTATCATCCGAGGCTGAGAGACTGGTTCCCCTGATCACCATAGCTAATAGACTGCCTCTACTCTCCCCAAGGCTGAGAGACTGCTTCCCCTGTTCATCATAGCTGACAGACTGCTTTCCATTGATCATCACAGCTGACAGACTGCTTTCAATGATCACCATACCCAGTTGAGGGCTTCAATCGATCATCATAGCCAGTGGACTGTTTTCATTTTTTCATCAAGGCTGACAGATTTGCTTTGTTTATTACCAATGCTAATAAACTGCTTCCTTTGATCGCAAGGCTGATAGACTGCTTCCACTGATTACTAAGTTGATAGACTGCTTCTTCCATTGATCACCAAGAGTGATATACTCCCTCCGTGATCACCAAGGCTCAGATACCTTCTCCATCGATCACCAAGACTAACCAGACTGCTTCCCTTGATCAGCAAAACTGATAGACTGCAATAATTAATTACCAAGGCTGATAGACTGCTACCATTATCAGCAAGACTGATAGACTGCAATAACTGATTACCAATGCTGATAGACTGCTACCATTATCACAAACTACCGTTTAGATGATCGCTACCAGGACTTCACAATGAAGGACTGTCAATCAGCTCCAGTAACGTTCATACTTTTTTCGCTTTCGATTGTCACAGACCTAAATCATTGATGATTTGTGAAACGAAAGTAACGTAGTGTAGTGCAGCCAGTGAACGAACAGGATATTCTTAAACGTTTCAAGAATCATGACGTATAATAGTCAATGATGAAAAATTATACGTTTAGCCAATTAAAATGCATGGAAGCCCAAAAACAAATAAAAAAATTCGGCGAACCATGACGTATTTTAGGAAATGGGAAAGGCTTGAAACGTACAATAAGTTCGAGAATTTCAGACGCAGCAACAACCAGCTCAAAACACATGAAACATTTCTAGAACCTTCTGAAAGATTCTTGTGCTTTTGGGACGATTCTGAGACCACAAAATCTTCCGGCATTGTTACATCTTCTGGGTATATGCCATCTTGTAAACGAACTTCCCTGTCAATGGGATCCAGAGAAAACCCAGCTATATAGGTTTGAATTCATAAATGATGATTGCTAAACGAGATCTGTTTGGAAACATCTAGTCAGAAAGCACACCTGACCGATTAATCTTTGTTTTATGACGAAGGTCAGTCTCAGCATCACCACGCAACTTCCGATAACTACCCCGAATGCTCCGTGAAGTTGTCGAACCTTGTCAATGTCCTAGTATCTACTCGACAGCTCTGCTTCGTAGCTGAACGTGCTTCGTTCTGAATGGAGGTTGTTGTCAGCCTGGATAAGGCCTCCAGGATCCCCCCAGCCTGCACACACCATAGAAAGCAGAAATGCTGACAGCTGCTGATTGGATAAGGCCTGCAGGATCCGCCAGCCTACACACACCACAGAGTGCAGAAATGCTGACAGCTGCTGATTCGATAAGGCCTGCAGGATCCGCCAGCCTACACACACCACAGAGTGCAGAAATGCTGACAGCTGCTGATTGGATAAGGCCTGCAGGATCCGCCAGCCTACACACACCACAGAGTGCAGAAATGCTGACAGCTGCTGATTGGATAAGGCCTGCAGGATCCGCCAGCCTACACACACCACAGAGTGCAGAAATGCTGACAGCTGCTGATTGGATAAGGCCTCCAGGATCCGCCAGCCTGCACACACACCACAGAGAGCAGAAATGCTGACAGCTGCTGATTGGATAAGGCCTCCAGGATCCGCCAGCCTGCACACACCACAGAGTGCAGAAATGCTGACAGCTGCTGATTTGGGACCCTGTAACGACTTGCTCGCAGCACTTGACTGTATCTTTAAATGAAATGGAAGACAGGGGATGGGGGAAGGGGGGGGGGGGGGGGCAGTAGACTGACGCTCACACTTGTAACTCGATTGTCTTGCAAATTCTGTGGCGGCCAGATGAGACACACTGTTATAAGAGACCA
>JADBJO010023930.1:0-10000 GCA_016801955.1 Conus betulinus | reverse complement strand
CTGTTGCAGTTGCTGCATGTGAAGTCTCAGTCATGAGTGTCTGCGGCGCCTCCGTTCTTCCCACTGGGCCTCTCTCCTCTGCTCTGCTTGCTTGATGCCGGCGTGATGGTGGACAACCAGCTGACCAGTCTGAAGCTGCTGTCTGCAGGTCTGCTGGTTCGAGACTGCCTGCCCTCAGGTCGCGCTTGCATACATCCCTGTAGCGTAGGACAGGCAGTTCTGTGGGTCTGGAGTCTGCAGCCGGGTCGCCGTTACCGTACAGCATGTCCTTTGGGATGCGACCGTCGTCCATGCGGCTGACGTGGCAAAGCCAGCCCAGGCGTCTCTGAGTCAACATGGCGAACATGCTAGGCATCCCTGTCTGGGCCAGGACGTCCTTGTTGGTGATGGGGTCCTGCCAAGTGATGCCCAGGGTCTTCTGAGGCAGCACAGGTGGAAGACGTTCAGTCTGCGTTCTTGTCGAGAGTACAGGGTAGAATACAAATACTCACACAAAACACAGTGCAAAGCAATACTTATTTAACGTAGATTACAGGGTAGAATAGAATACAAAACAGTACTCACACAAAACACAGTGCAAAAGCAATACTTATTTAACGTAGAAGACAGGATAGAATACAAATACTCACACAAAACACAGTGCAAAGCAATACTTATTTAACGTAGATCACACACAAGGGTAGAATACAAATACTCACACAAAAACACAGTGCAAAGCAATACTTATTTAACGTAGAAGACAGGATAGAATACAAATACTCACACAAAACAGTTTGTTAAAAGCACTAAACATATTCCCCCTCCCCTCCCCCCTCTCCGCCCCGCAAAGGGCTAGACCGAGTTTCCTTGAAAGGAAACGTTGTGTGCATGTGTGTCCGTGAGTGAATGTGACTGTGCTGCTCTTGTTCTTGTGTGGTGCGGTGTGGTGTGGTGTGGTGTGGTGTGGTGTGGTCTGGTGTGGTGTGGTGGTGGAGGTGGGGGTGTAAGCAAGCGCGCGCCCGCGCGCGTATGTGTGTGTGTGTGTGTGTGTGTGTGTGTGTGTGTGTGTGTGTGTGTGTGTGTGTGTGTGTGTGTGTGTGTGTGTGTGTGTTGTGTGTGTGTGTGTGTGTGTGAGTGAGTGCGCGCGCTGGCAAATGATAAGCAATGGTATCACTATACTTAGCCAGTTCATCAATATTAACAGGACTTTTCCAGCCATCGTGTAACATAATTGCATGGCCATGAATCTGGGATTGATATTTTCGCAATATGTTTAGTATCATATTTTTTTTTTTTTTCTGAAGATTGTGCGAATTTACAATTTTCTTATTTATACCCTGATGAGAGATATTGTATATTGGTGATATTGCATATCATTATTGTAACAAATATGAAGTGACTTACTCACCAAGGAGAGATGCAGGTACAAAGACATATGTAACTAGATGTCCTGAGACAGACAACATTCAGAGCTTCCTCTCCTTCTCTTCTGTTTCTTTTCCTTGAACTCCGAGGGAAAAATCCTTGTTGCACACTATACACTGACCAGTTTCTCTCCATTTCTACCAATGGTCTGTCAAGTATCTCTTCAACTGTTTCCCCATCCACCATATAAACATATCTTGCTAAACATCTACATAAGACCGTCATACGAGTTTAGCATTTACAGGGAATCAAGCGAGCGATACTCCTCTGTTAACGCAGCAAATGAAACTGTCTTTGTTATTTCACCACTGTCAAGTCTTTACAAAAACAAAGAAACACAAAAAATTGCATTTAAAGTTGACTTCTTTGATAGAATGTTTGATGAGAAATACTGATCATGATGAACTTTGCAACGGATGCATGAAGCACAATAATATTATCATGTAGGCTCGTCCAAATAAGACATAGCGTGTGACGTCAAAGTTTGTTGATAATGATACACAAACGGAATGATCGAACAGCTGAGGACAAGAGAAGAGATATCAAAGTCTCTGACTAAACTGAACCACTGGCAGGACCGTTTCACCCCACAGGAGGAGAGTGCAGTGAAAAGTCAGGAAGACGTTTCCAGAACGATCCCTGCTGCAAGCGTCTGTTGTTAAACAGCCAGAAAAGACAGAGGTGGTCAATGTCTGGACACTTCAGACTTTACTGGTGTAAAACAGTCAGAAAAGATAGAGGTGATAAATGTCTGCACACACCAGCCGCCGTGGCGAAGTGGTTTAGCGTCGCGGACTCCCGGCTGGGAGGTCGTGGGTTCGAATCCCATCAGAGTCATGTGGGTTTTTCTGCCCCGACCGGCTCCTACCCAGAGTTGAGTTTGCTACGGGCTAAGCTGGGAAGACTGGGACCACACAGTCGAGTTTCATCCACTTAATGGATGCGTTTCTGAGAGTGTTGCTCAAATTTCCTGACCAACACTGCAGGTGCCTGTATCTCTCGGGCCTGGTTGACGCCGGGATATATTATGAAAGGAAGCGTAGAGTACAGCCCTGTCATGTAGTCTCAGACCGAAATGGAAATCCGTAGCATCATCTTAATTATCCTCATTCTCATCGATCAGCATTAAAAAAAAATGTCTCAAATTCTGTGCCCCTTCATGCCCTGCTCTCATGGTGACCTCAATTTCGATGTCCTCTCCGCGTCTGTCGCTTTGGTTCGGTTCCGTCGAGGTCACCGGTATCGACGAGTCCATGGGGGCTGTCGTTGGACGGACGTGGTGGCGCCCTCCGGGGGAGAGCTCACTCACGCCGGCTCCGCGACTAAGCAATTATTGTCGTCAGTAGGGGGCTTAGTAGGTGGTGTCCTGCGTATGTTAGATCAGAACAGGCGCCACTGAACACCCCACCGAAGTGACTCGGCAGCAGTGCAGTGTCTCCTCCAGTGGGTTGCCTCTTGACGGCTTGACATCAACTGCTCCCTGTGGATTGCCGGTGCCGGGGCTGCGGCGGGCCGACCGGGCTGTGGCTGTGGACAGGGTGTCGGAATGAGCGGCGTGGGTGCACTGCCTCTGAGGTGGCGCAGAGGTTGGGGCAGCAAAAAAAAAAAAAAAAAAAAAAGTTTCACACTTCAGACGTTGCTGGTGTTTGTTAGCGAATGAGTTGATGCCAACGGAGAGAGAGAGAGAGAGAGAGAGAGAGAGAGAGAGAGAGAGAGAGAGGAGAGAGAGAGAGAGAGAGAAGGGTGGGGGGGAACAACATTCTTTATTTACGAGGCTAACAGATAAGCGCTGACGTACTTTTTTACATCCAGTCCTTGCCCTAAGTAGGATTAACAACAATGCATAATAAGAAAGAGAAGAGAGAGATAGACGGGGGGGGGGGGGGGGGGGTCTGGGGGGGAGGGTGAGGGAGGGACAGGAAACATACGGACCAATGAAAAAGTAGAGTGGGGAGAAACGAGGGAGCTGGAGGGAAGTAAGGGGCGGGGGGGAGGGGGGGGAGTGGGGGGGGGGGGTGGCGGAACGGCATACTTAGTTGGGGGGCACTAGCAATACCTCAACAAGTAGCATTTTCTCAGAAGTAAAAGCTTGCGATTTTATTCCAAAACTGTAGAACAACACTCACTGTCACGCATGCATTCTATGTTCCCCGTACACGGGACGTTAAGATTAAAAGATATTAGACACAGCGGAGACGTCAACTCTCATGGTTCTTCGTTTTCTTTCTTGTTTTAAGATTAACTGCGAAATGTGACGTATCTGATTAGCGACTTCATGGAAGGTCCTGGAGCTGAATTACTCGCCTCATTCCGTCCTCTTCTGTCCCGCCCATTTTATATCATCTACTCGTGACAGGTGAGTCAAAGTGGCAAATTGCCTCTTTTGTTGTGCATTTTGACATGAAAAGTCATGAACTTCATTTTGTTTTTGAAATCCATGCATTCATTATAAGCTCGAATGACTTGAATTTGAAATTCTGTGATAAAGACAAGAAGGCAATTCAAACAGCTTGTGTGGTGAGTCTACTGTTTCTACACTCCGTCTTCCACAGACCATAATAACAGAGCTGTTTTGAAAATGGCAGGAAAGCATTTCACATCAATGGTCACGTCATATACGCAGACAATTTGTCGCCTCTTTTCTTTTGAAGCAAAACACGTGAATGCAAATGGTGTGATATCCAATAACAACCAAGCAAACGAAGATATGACATAGACACATGAGTGAGCGAATGAATGAGTAAATGGACTGATAAAGGTCCGAGGAAGACAGGCAGAACTGCACAAACGCAGAGAGAAATGAAGGGGGAAGTAACAAGGCAGGCGATGAAACACACCTGGACTGAAATCACCAACGAGAACATCTGGGCTAAAATCACTAACAATGAAATCTGGACTCAAGATTATCAACAATGAAATCTGAAATCACTAACGAATGACTGAAATCAAAATAACGATAAAATCTGGACTGAAACCACTAACAAAAAATCTGGACTGAAATCACTAACAATAAAATCTGGACTGAAATCACCAACAATAAAATCTGGACTGAAATCGCCAATCACTTTACGCCCATCTTCTATGCTGATGATAACGTGTCTGTTGTTCTGGTATGCCCATAGATTGAAGTGATCTTACCAAAAAAATCATAAAGAATGAATAGCTCTACACAAGCCACGTCGTATTGACCCTTGTTCTCTCTCTCTCTCTCTTCTCTCCTTCTCTCTCGTCTCTCCTCTCTCTCTCGGTCCGCTCGTCTCTCTCTCCTCGGGTCTCTCTCTCTCTGTCTCTCCTCTCTGTTTTTGTCTGTCTGTCTGTCTATATATACTTCTCCCTGTCCTGCCTGCCTGTCCGGTCCTGCCTGCCTGCTTGTCTGGCTGTCTGTCTGTCTGTGTCCTTTCCTCATGCCCTCTGACACACCCACACCAGTCTACCACACATATAGATGATAGAGCGGAAGATAGATAGTATAGCAATAGAATAAGAAATATATTAATAGATATGTATTAATGTATGGATGTAACCACAACACGCAAAATGGCCCACGGAATAACTTAAAAATCACGCCGAGTCAGTTTGGTGCGTGTGTGTGTGTGTGGTGTGGTGTGTGGTGTGTTGTGTGTTCCGTGTGTTTGCGTAGCGTGCGTGCGTGTGTGCGTTCGTGCGTGCGTGTGGGTGTTGTGTTGTGTGTGTGTTGTGTGTGTGTGTTGTGTGTGTGTGTGTGGTGATGTGTAGTGTGTGTGTGACAAGACAGACAGCCAGAACTACAGAATATCTTATTCTAACACATTTTGTTTTAGGCAATCCACGCTAACATTGTAATCCGCAGACACGGCTCTGCAGACTGTGAAGGTTATGCCAAGGTATTGCGGAATGATCCAGACCGCGCTTGACGTCGAGAATGGAGAAGGGGCTAAACAGTCCACATGTGTGCCATGTCGTGTGGTGCTTTGCGTCAGTCACTTCCACATGGGAGATTCACCCGAGAGAAGATACTAGAGAGAGAGAGAGAAGAATTCTCAAGAGACTATCTCATGTACAGACAGCGCATTCACCGGCGACCGCACTACCCCAGACACCCCAGAGATACGCATATCACTCATGAACCAATATGCATTTACCAGACCGCCCGACATCACCTAACCACTAAGACAGGAGAGCAAAACAGACACCAGAGAAGGAACGGAGAGAAGAAAGACAGAGACATACATAGAGGATGTGACAGAGAAAACAGAGACGCACACAGATCTAGAGAGGAGAGAGGCATAGAGAAAGAAGAGACGACCCGCAGGCATACCACGCATACAGAGACAGACACTGGTCAGACATACAAAGAGCGACCCACAGAGGAAAGATAGAGAAGAAGAAGACAGGAAGGAGAGAGAGACAGAGACAGAGACAGATACCGTCCTTCCCCTAAGCTAGAGATATAGGATAGATCGAGAGAGAGTATAATAGATAGATAAATTATATTGTGCGTCAAGACGACCTCCAAAGTTACATTCTGTACGTTTTCCACGGCATTGTGGTTATTGGTTTCATGAGTTTTCTTTCTAACTTTAGTTTGTCGCTCTTCTTGTTTCCTCATACAACCCATCAGAAACGGACACCCAGCACGTCCTCATCTTGTGAATACACCTCAGAGCAGCAAACACACACCCGTGACACAGATACACCATATCTCACCACATGCCATACTGGACACAAGATTCCACAGAACGGACATAGGCAACACTCACACACACACACACACACACACACACCCACACACACACCACACACACACACACACACACACCACGACACACACCACCTTGCAACGCCTTGGGTTGCTGTAAACCCAACTGAGATGACCGGTAACCGCACGGTCTGGTTTCATCTGCAGTAAACCGATGCGTCCTTGCCGAGCTTTTCGTTCCTATCACAACAGACCGAAGGTCGTCTGATCTCTCGGGCCTAGCGACACTTGACGGTGGAAGTAATCGTGAGAGAGTAATGGGGTGGTCAGGCGTCCTCAGACCGAATGGACCTTCGAAGCACTTATCTTCATTATCCTCCTCCTCAATCTATCAGCATAATAAAAATTGTCTCCGATTATGCAATCCGTTCATGCGGCCCGCTCTCATGATGGACTTAAGTCTCGATATACTCTCTTCACAGTCTTTGGCGCATAGGTGAGCTTGACATTGCAGGTCCGGCAGCTATCGGTCGAGTTTCATCTAGAGATTGTCAGTTGTACGGACATGGTGACGGCCCTTAACCCTGCGGGTACACTCCATCTAATCATCGGGTCAGGCGTCTAATAAGCAATCGTTTTGTCGTCAGTAAGCGGTAATAATTCAATTATTGGGCCGTCATTAGAGGTGATAAAGCATGGATTGTCATCAGGGCAGTAGTGAGGAAGCAGTGGATGTGTCGGCCAAGAGAAGGTGATAATCAATGATTGGTCGTCAGTAGAAGGTGATACGCTACATTATTGTCGTCTGTAGCTGATTAAAAGATGCAATATCGTCGTCAGCCGAAGCCCCCCCCGCAGATGGATTATAAGGCAATGATTGGTCCGTCCCAAGCAGACGTGATAAGGCATGGGGATTTGTCGTCACGTAGAGGTGATAATCAATGTTGTCGTCCCTTTAGAGGTGGATAATCAATAATGACTGTCGTCAGCATAGGTGATAATCAATGATTGTCGTCATTATACGGTGATAATCAATGATTTTCGCAGTATGAGGTGATAATCAAACGATTGTACCGTCAGTAGAGGTTGATGTCGAGGCTGGATCAAATGCAGATCATGCACTGGGAAGCACGCAGCTTCAGAACTCTTCGGCACAGGGCCCTGTCAATCCAATGCTTGAATAAAACATTCCAGGCCAATCCAGTTAGCCCTGCAATCTGAAGACAAATACTCCAGGTCAAGTTTTGCCCGTCACCTCTTGAAGAAACATTCCAGGCCAGTTTAGCTCCGTCCAGTCTTGAAAAAACATCCAGGAAGTTTTAAACCTACCAATCTTGCAGAAACATTTCCAGGCCAGTTTAAACCCTGCCAGTTCTTGAAGAAAACCTTCAGGTCAAGTTTTTAGCCCTGGCTCAGTCTTAAAGAAAACATTCTCAGCAAGTTTTAGCGTCTGCCAGTCTTGAAGAAACCTTCCAGGCAAGTTTAGCTCTGCCAGTCTTGCAGAAAACATTCCAGCCAAGTTTAGCTTCTTCCAATCTTGGAATGAAACAATTCCAGGCAAGGTCATCCCTGGCCAGCTTTAGAAAACATATCATCCCGGCAGGTCTCCTCCCTTGCCAATCTTGAAGAAAACATTCCAGGCAAGTTTAGCCCGGGCCAATCGTGAAGAAGACAGCCCAGGCAAGGTCAATCCCCACCCCGACATCTTGAAGAAACATTACCCCAGTCAAGTTTTAGCCTCTGCCGTTCGATGGAAGAAAACCATTCCAAGCAAGTTTAGCCGTAGCGAATCTAGAAGAAAAACATTTCATGCAAAGTTTAAGCTCTGCCAATCTTGAAGAAAACTTCCAAGGCAAGTTTAGCAGCCCTCCAATCTTGAGCAAAACATCAAGTTTCGGTTTCGCTTTCGTTCGCCATAGGCTGTCTGTTCCTTTCCCTTGGTTTCCCCAATTTCGGAGTCCAAGTCTGGAGGAAGGCGGTCTGTGTTTTGACGCGCCGTTGCCGCAGTTTAGAGGCGCTGTGCCTTTGGCATGTGGACTGGACTTACTTCACCAATAACGGCGGTCCTGCTGCCTGGCTCACAGCTTGACCATCCCATTCACGTTTCCCGGACTTGGATGTTGTGATGGTGAAGTATTACCTCGTATTAGCCTAGGCATTTTTTTTTTTTTCCCGTACGCAGTGCTAGATACTCCAGGGATCCTGCGAACACTTCCTGCATAGTCAGCCTCTACCCCCTCGCTACCCAACAAAGGGAGTTGGAATATTTGTGTGTATTACCGTTTTCTCTTTAATCCCGCCATTAAGGCAAGCATACTCAGACTTCGGGGAAGGCCATAGGCACTTAAGGGCGCTTTGGTATGTTGACAATGCATGTAGTTGGTTTCTTGGCGGACTACGGGCGCAGCGTTGGATTATTGGATGGCGAGATTAACGTCCTATCATCACCATAGGCATTTAAGGGCACTTTTTGTATTTTGCATGCATTGCAGTGTATTGATTCTCGGTTTCTCCAGTCTGCTAACTCGGCGCAGCGTTGTGGCATCTGTCTGGCACTGTCGCAAGAAAGTCAGAAGACTCCTACCAACTAGGTCCCCATCGTTTAGAGGGTTCATGGACATATGTCCACATTTTTTAAATCTCAGGTCGATGCTCTATTTTTCCATTGCATATCTTTTTTTTTTCATTTATTTGTTTACTTATTTATTTGTTTATCTATGTATTTATTCATAATATGTTTATTTCATTTATCTATTCATTATTTGTTTATTTATTTACTTATCTACCCCATGTAATACTTTGGCAATGCTTGCTTGGCGGAAGACGATAGCGTCCCATTTCTCTGTGTCCTGGTGGAGGTTTTAGAAGCGCTTAGCACCCTTACACAGGCCGTTTCCCCTCAGGGCCACCAGACGGCCTGTCTCATGTTCCAACGGTTTGTTGCTCGGGAGAGATTCCTCCAACATTTTTCCACAGAATGACACCACAACAGGAAGCAACAGTGTATCGGTGATGGCCTCACCTTACACTTTCATAGTCGTGTGCCACCAGGCGTCAATGCTTCACTTGGCTTACCAGCCAGTGAAAAGGACTCGCGTTACGGTCAGAACCAAGGTTAGTGTCGTTGTGACCTACAGTGGTCGTTGTGACTACTTGGTCGTGGTGCCTCGACGTGTCGTTTGTGACCACGTTTCCGTTGTGACCACCTGTCGTTGTGACCACGTGTCGATTTGTGACTACTTGTCCTTGTTACTACGTGGCGTAATCAAGTGGGTCGTTGTGACCTTGGTGTTTCAGTAGTTTAACACCAAAGAATGGCCCAGACTTTGCCGCTGTGACCACGATTACGATGTGACCCCCATGGCCGACAGATGTCGCCTGTGAACCATTGAGTCACAACATTTGGTCATCATCGGTAATGTGGATTTGGGTCATCAACGACATGTTGTCACACTGGTCGTAAGTGGTCTCATCGGTATTGTGGTATTTATCACACAACGCCTAGTGGTCACATCGGTACTGGTATTGGGTCACAACGACTCGTGGTCACATCGGTACTTTTTATTGGGTCACAACGACTTAGTTGTCACACACCTCGGTACTTGGTATTGGAGTCCACAAGCGAACATGTTGTCACATAGTTCGCTAGGGGCGTGTGGTATTGGGTCACACGACATGTGGCTCACCATCACACCGTGGTCACATTGGCATGATCGCCCATTGGTCCGATAGGACCAATGAAGGGAGACTATACCACGGGATTTTCGTCCCCTCCGTTCCTTCCGTCTTCAAATTCCTCCACACCCCGCTTACTTCTCCCCAAAACCCCCTGCTTCTTTCCTCCTCCCCCCCCCCCCCCCCCCCCCTGTTTCCTGGTCTCACGCCGTCCTGTCTCCCTCCCCTCCCTCAATCCTCTCC
>JADBJO010023929.1:20000-25837 GCA_016801955.1 Conus betulinus | reverse complement strand
GGGGAATGACCAACAACGAACATGCGACGATAGCTAGAGAGAGAGGAGGAGAAGGAGAGAGATCGCGAGAAGGGACGGAAGAGAGAGACTTTGACACTTGATATGAGGTCTTTGACAAGGGGGGAGAGGTAACAGAACAATAACATTTCCTCTTCCTTTCCTGCAAACAAATAGTACACTTTCATTCCTAGTGTGTATCAAATCTAAAGTTAACAAAAAACAAATAATAAGTAACATTTTCTTATGTCCTCACGCACAGGAGTGATGCAGTAAGGTAAAAAACAAACAACAACAACAACAACAAACAAAAAAAAAACTTAAGACTGACTCGACCATCCACTCAATAAATGATGACATTGAATTTACTGATGATCTCTTCCACATGCGATGAATGATAATATTCATTCAGATATCTCTTATAATGCATTATCTTAAATTTCACTATCCTTCATCTGTCTAATTTTCAATGCTTCCGCGATGAATTTCGCAACTGATTTAAATACAAGGTCATCGTCTGATGATAGTTATAAGCAGTACAGTGGAACAGAAAGTGTTCTTCATCATCAATAATGTGTCTACATACTTCGACAAGGAGATTCTGTGGTTGTTTCACATTCAAACCATTTTTTTGTTCGCATTAAAACCTAAAGTTCTCAACCTAAATAGTGCGTAATTTATTCTGTGCCGTTTATCTGTTATGACATTGAGAAACTTTTCAAAATGAAACACATTCTTAATTGAGAAAAACCAGCATATTTTTCTTTACTTTCCATATCTGAGTGCCAATTCTATTTAAAGAACAAATAAGCCTGTCTTTAAATTCCGACGAAACACATTCTTAATTGAGAAAAACCAGCATATTTTTCTTTACTTTCCATATCTGAGTGCCAATTCTATTTAAAGAACAAATAAGCCTGTCTTTAAATTCCGCAATGAACCGTTGCTCCTTTCCTACTTCCTGGGTCATCCACACTATTCCAAAACCCTTTTCTGAAAGGACTTTCTTTACTTTATGAGCCCAGTTTTCTTTACCTATTTTAATTTCTAGAAGTATCACATCATAGGCTTGCCTGCACAAACGGGACTGGGGTAGCCTCAAGATCTTCGACCAGTACTTAATACAGTTCACAAATGTACTTATATACAAGGGTATCTGCCCATCTCTCCACATAAAACGGTGTCGGATGAATGAATAGGTACTTAAAGAAAACGCTTTAGCATACGTATGTGCTTTTTCCATCTGCAAATTTTCATGTAAGCCCCAAATTTGAGCTGCATATGTAAGAAGAGGTTTAATCTGTGTTTCAAACATTTTCCAAAATATACCACAGTCTGTACAATTCAGTTTTCTCAGGGATTTCAGAATTTCAATAGTACCTTTTTCCCTTTCATCAGAGATTCTTCCCAGGCGTAACGGAAAGTTAACTTTGTTGAAAATATCATTCCAAGATATTTATATGAATTAACTACTTGAACATCTGCATTTCCATAAGACCATTTTTCATACACTGATAGGTGGTCACCCATTCTAAAGACCACTGTATTCGTCTTATCCAAGCTAACTGATAAACCTAAGCGGTCTGCTTCTTCTTTCAATACATTTAGTTGGTTGTGCAAACCTACAACTGTTCCGGACAGAAGAACAAACAATATCAGCATACAGCAGTAAAACTAATTCAACTGCTCCAGGTATCATCTGGGTACCATGTCTTCCTTTGCGGGACAATTCCACCGCCACGACTCAACAAGCATCCTTGTTTTACTCCATTTGGGAGGAGAGAGAGAGAGAGAGAGAGAGAGAGCGGAGGAGAGAGAGAGAAGAGAGAGAGAGAGAGAGAGAGAGAGTGTGTGTGTGTGAGAGAGAGAGAGTGAGAGAGAGAGAGAGAGAGAGAGAGAGAGAGAGAGAGAGAGAGACAGACAGACAGACAGACAGACAGACAGACAGACAGACAGACAGACAGAGACAGGGAGAGAGTAAAAGCAATCCTTCACACAAACAAGCAATAATAGTGAATGACATAGCACTTCTCACCTCCCCTACATCCCGGCTAGAAAGACCCATGTCCCAAGTCTCCTTCACGCTGCTCTCCAGCATCGATCTAGAAGCGATCCGCGCTACGTTAAGTTCCAAAGAGCCACAAGGCAGGAGGATTTCGCCTGGCCCTGCCTAACGGACCATCTCTGTTCGTGCGCAATATTGGAAGAAAGAACAACAAAAAACAAAAAAAAAAAAAGAGAAAGAAAGGGAAAAAATATAACTCACAAAAAGCTTGGGACAGTGTAGAAGACGGGAAGACAGGGACAGAGAGAGAGAGAGAGAGAGAGAGAGAGAGAGAGAGAGAGAGGAGAGAGAGAGAGAGAGAGAGAGAGAGAGAGAGAGAGAGAGAGAGAGACGCAGAGAGACAGAGAGAGAGAAAGAGAGAGAGACAGAAACAGAGAGAGAGACAGAGACAGAGAGAGAGACAGAATGATGCAGAGACAGACAGACAGACACACACACACACACACACACACACACACACACACACACACACACACACACACACAGAGAGAGAGAGAGAGAGAGAGAGAGAGAGAGAGAGAGAGTTCGGGTTTCTGGTGGTCTCTGGTGGTCTGGCGTGCGAACTGGCTCTGTGGTGGTGGTAGCAGCCGTTGGTGGGAGTGCCGGCTGGTTGTCCTTGTCGTAGGCGAGAGATCGTCATAGTTTGCTGGCCAAGGTCTCATTCATTCTCTCGTGCTTGGTGGCGCAGGCACGCGGTGTGATCTGTCTGTGTGTGGTCCAGACACTACTTGCGTTTTGGTTTTTCCCGCTGTCGTCTGCGATTGGATGCTTGCTGATGGAGTGGCTTTGTGTTCCTTGAGGTAAGGTGCTCTTTGTTTTTGTCTGGTTTGTTTGGGGATGTTGATCGTGCGCTTGATTCGTATGCTTAATTAATAATCGTTGTGTTTATTGATCTATCAGTTTATGTCGAGTAATCTATCATTTTATGTCGTTCTTTATCAGTGGTGTAAAGTTTGTTTTTGTGTGTGTTTGATGTGATTTGTTCACTGATCTGCGAAATTTGCACTTTTAAGAGCTTTTTTCAACGGTTTTGTCTTTGGTACAAGGAAAACGTACTCCATGTGTTTTGTATTATGTTGGTCTAGAACTTATGGTTAGAATCTTACTTTCACTACTGCTACACACGTTTGCAAGGCAGAGAGAGAGAGAGAGAGAGAGAGAGAGAGAGAGAGAGAGACAGAGACAGAGACAGAGACAGAGAGACAGACACAGAGACAGACAGAGAGAGAGAGAGACAGACAGACAGACAGAGAAATTTGATAGGGTAAAGTAGATCAAGCACACATTGGCTTACTTTCAACCTACCCTCGATAAGAAAAGTGAACATGAACAGAAAAAGCATGTATTCTTAGTATCAACAAAATTGCTCTCAACTACAAATCGAGGCGAATATGCAAGTGAATCGTAAAAAGAAACGAAACGCCTATAACCGAATGTTAAAAACCAAACAACAAACAAACAAACAAAAAAAAAACGAATGCAAGTTGAATGTAGCTATAATGAAGGGCTACGCAATATGCAGTGGCACAAACATTGAACGACAGACTAACCCAGACGAACGGATGACACATTATCCGCCACAAAAGCAGTGGTATGACGTTTTTTGTTTTGTTTTGTTTTGTTTTGTGGGGGAAGCCATGCATATTTTCGTTACTTGTTTTTATTTTCCTTCTTTGAAATGCGCTTTATAATTTCTACTGTTTCTCTCCAAACAGATGTGTGGTGAAGAGACTCAGAATCCCTCTCCTCCACGTAAAGAAAATTAAAAAAAAAAGAAAAAAAAAAAATACTCATACTTCCCCCGCATATGTTTTTTTTTTCCCCTGTGCATGACGGGAACGTATATTATCCTAAAATCATGATGAAAATATTATTTATGGGTTGGTTTCTTTTCTGTAACACATCCCTCTTCCATGTTTTCATTCCTCAAAGCCCTATCACTCCTCGGTGTCCAGGTTTTGCAGGCTGTTAGGTTGTCTTGTGTTGGTTTTCTCTGGTGATGGGAACACGGCGAAAGGCCCGCCGTGCCAAGATTCTCTCCCTTGGAAGAATTGTCGTTCTGGATCGTTTCTGTCTGCATTAGATCGGTCTCTCAGTGAAGACTCCATGGAGTGCTTTTGCCTCTGGAAAATTTTGTCAGGACTGGATTAACCCCCTCCCTCCCTCCTCCTTCGCTGCTGCTTTCCTTTCAGGATTATACATGTCATACGTAATTTGCATCCTTTTGGCAACTCTCTTTAAATACCTACCACCTTCTCAGATTTTGGTCAATGCTGGATTTGCCTCCCTTCTCCCACTTCCATTCCCTTTCAAGGCTTGTCAGTCCGGAATTGATTGTCTTTACTAGACTCATCTCTCAATAAAGAAATCGCCATGTTAAAGACTCGTCTTTCTAGAACATGTTTATGTATACAAGATACGCCTTTCGCTGAGATGTTCTGCGTTCTTAAGACCTGTCTCCCCAGAACATGTGTCTATATCAGATTCCTATTAAGATTAGACTTCTTCGTGTAAATACCGTTCTCCATAAACCATTTTGTCTGTACCAGAGTTGCCTCGCCATGACAATAGTTACTTCCGAGACCAGATTTTTTGGGGAACATTTTTCTCTATACTGGATTTATGCCATGAATACCTATCTCTCTAGACCATTTTTTGTACAAGATTTCCCTCCTCTTGTTTCAAAGACACGTCCTTTTCCCCTCATTTTTTCACATCTATACTGGACTGATATTCCAATAGCCTCCCTTTCTTAAAATACGTGACTCTTGAAACCATTTAATTGAGTTAGTCTTAAGTCTTGGTAAGGACTAATTGGTTTGGAAATCCGTCTTTCTGGAACAATGTTGTCAAACACTAGATTTTTGTGCATTCCAGGGTTCTCTGTCTGTCTGTCTGTCTGTCTGTCTGTCTGTCTGTCTGTCTCTGTCTCTCTCCTCTCTCTCTCTCTCTCTCTCTCTCTCTCTCCCTCTCTCTCTCTCTCTCTCTCTCTCCGGCTTTTCTGGGCTATTTTTGTCAATGCCAGATTTGCTTGTTGTGTACGATTCCCTACATCCAGAGACCTGTCTTTCCGTCTGCATTTGATTTGCTTCCCAATAATGAATCCCTCCTTCAAAAGACTTTTTTTTTTTTACAAAGCTTTTTTAACAGTCTGTCTTGACCCGCATTTCCTTCCACCTCTCATAATGTTATTATTTCCATGTCGTTCATTCGTTCACCATACACGGCCACACCCGGGATTGTCATGTCGCAGCCTTAACATGACACTTTACAGCGAGCAGTCAATATCAAGTCGTCATGAGGCATCCCTCCCGAGGAGACACTGCACAGCTCCTGTGTCATTTTGGCGGTGTTAGCTGGCTGTGATCCAGCGAAGGCATCACACATCACGGACTAAGCATCTGTATCTGTGCTAGATTTGCCTTCCGATAAAGAATCACTGCTTTCAAGGATGGGATGTTGTTGTCAGTCCTAATGTATTTCCAAATAACGACTCATGCAAAAGGACATGCCATTCTCGGACAGTGTAGACTCTCTCTCTACTGGATTTTTTTTCCCTTATAAAGGCTTTCCCCATTTAGGCGCCTGTCCTTTTCTTGAACAGTAATGTCCACAGAAGCCTCCTTCGAGACAGACTGCCACTTGTCAGGGACCTGTTGTTTTGAACAAAGCGTTGTCTGAATTATATTTGCCTCCCTCCTCTGAAAACCTGCCTTGGTAGAACACGTTTGCCTGTCCGTACAAGACGCATCGTCCAGGAAAAAAAAAAAATGGA
>JADBJO010023929.1:10000-15000 GCA_016801955.1 Conus betulinus | reverse complement strand
TCTCTGCCTAAGCAGTCAGGCAAAAGCGCGGGCGGGGCGCGTCCCAGCTCGAGCAGGAGGAAGGGCGGCCCGGCCCGCTCTGCGGCGACCTGCGCAAAAAAAAATCTCGGTCTTGTCAATCTCTCTGTCCTTTCTATCTGTCTGTCTGTTCGTCCCGTCTATCTCCCTTTTCCACATGCCACACCCACACACACACACACACCCACACACCCACCTCACCCACACACCCACACGAACACCCACCACACCCCCTCTCTCTCTCGCTCTCATCTCTCTCTCTCTCCTCCTCCCTCTCTCCTCCCTCTCCTCTCTCTCTCTCCTCCTTACTCTCTCTGCTCTCTCTCTCTATCCTAGTCAGTCAGGTCTTTCTCTGTTTGTCAAGTCCTCTCTTCTGTCTTTCTATCTGTCTGTCTGTTCTGTGTCTCTATCTCCCTTCCCTTTCCACACACACACACACACACACACACACACACACACACACACACACACACACACACACACACACACACGCATTAAATCCTACATTACTATCATTATTACACACACACACACACACACAACACACACACACACACACACCACACATACCACACACCTCTCTCTCTCTCTCTCTCTCATCTCACCTCCTCTCTCTCTCTCTCTCTCTCTCTCCTCGCTGGCCATCCCTGTATCTATCTATTTGTCTGTCGATCCATCTTTCTGTCTATCTGTCTGTCCCTCTCTAAATCTTTCTATGTGTCTATCTATCTATTATCTATCTGTCTATTAGTCAGACAGTCCGTCTGTCTGTCTGTCTGTCTCCCCATCTATACATGCTCAGATGCAGGGAAGGATCTCCAATGGTATCAGAGCTCACATTGAGATCTGGAGAGATGGACATTGGTAGGAATATACTATCTGAAAGACAGATGAAAAACAAAAACAAAAAAAAAAAACTTCATTGAAATTAATGTGATATACAGCGAACTGAGTGAACTAGTTTAATATAAGTTAGGAGTGTGACAGAACAAGAACGCCATCCCCAGCGTATCGTTTTGTAGTAAATATCGAACAAGTACGGTAACTCTTGCTGCCATTATGAGATGATGACGCGGCCATAACTCCAAACAAATAGTGCTTACGACTTCCAAAACGCCTGGGCGAAATGCCCAAACTGGCGTTTCTGCTGCTACATGGTTTTGGTGTGAGCAACAACATTCGTTTGGAGTAGTGCACGTACCATTGTTTATCAGGGATGATTTTGAAAAAAATCTTTCTAATTATTGTATATTCTCTACAATTCCCTGCCGTATTCAAGATTTTTTTTTTTTTTTCATAATCATAGTTCTGCAGTTCTGGATATCCGCTATGGGGTGGAAGGGAGAACATGGAAAAGAAGAAGACGGTGAGTGGTTTGAAACGTCTGTCCCCGATTGAAAAAGAATAAAAGAGAGAGAGAGAGAGAGAGAGACAGACAGACAGACAGACAGACAGACAGACAGACAGACATAAACACAGAGACGAGACAGGAAGGGATAAAAGCAATCCTTCACACAAACAAGCAATAATAGTGAATGACATAGCACTTCTCTCCTCCCCTACAACCCCGGCTGGAAAGACCCATGTCCCAAGTCTCCTTCACGCTGGCTCTCCCTGCATCGATCTAGAAGCGATCCGCGCTACGCTAAGTTCCAAAGAGCCCCATGGCAGGAGGATTTCGCCCGGCCTGCCTAACGGACTATCTCTGCTCGTGCCCAATATTGGAAGAAAAAAACAACGACAAAGAACGAAAGAACGAAGAAAAAGGATAACAGCAGAAACAGAGCGAAAAAGGAGAGGAAAATAAAAGCTTGGGACAATAGAATAAGGAGCAACTCAACTCAACTCAAATAGTTTTAATTGCAAAGGCCAACCGACCTATCTGCAATGAGGTCAGAACAAAAGTAGAACTCACACGCGCTCGGCGCATATACTGAAAATTATGAAAGAAAAATATTTGCATAACAAAATGTTCTTCCTGAAATTACTCTGGCGTTTTGTGTATTAACTGGTAACAGTTTCCTCTCTTCAGTTTAGTTTTAGTGCTTTTCGAAAATGACATAGCTACAGAGCGAGTTACAATTCTCTTTTCATTTTGCAGTAAAGAAGCAGTGACACTTGATGATTATTTCTAGTATGAGGCAAAGTGTATTTATCTCTTAAATCTTTATAGGGTTTGGACAAACAATCAAAAATGAATTTCGTCCTTGATTTGATTACAGAATTTACAGTTTTTTGGAGTTTAGTTGTATATCTTTGATGGAACATTCAAACCACTGATACCAAGTCGAAATCTCGCGAAAACTGTGAAATTTAGGGATTGTAATATCAGTTAAAATATTTCTCAGGCTGCCATAAGGATTTGAAGGAACGATATATATTGAATATCTGTCACTGTTTTAGAGAGAGAGAGAGAGAGAGAGAGAGAGAGAGAGAGAGAGAGAGAGAGAGAGAGAGAGAGAGAGAGAGAGATGAGAGAGTTCAGTCGTGCTGGTGCTCTGGCTGCGATGCGCGAACTGGCTCTGTGGTGGTGGTAGCAGCCGTTGGTGGGAGTGCCGGCTGGTTGTCCTTGTCGTAGGCGAATGAGATCGTCATAGTTTGCTGGCCAAGGTCTCATTCATTCTCTCGTGCTTGGTGGCGCGGCACGCGGTGTGATCTTTCTGCGTGTCCTGGTCCATACAACTACTTGCGTTTTTTTTGGTTTTTTTTTCCCGCTGTCGTCTGCGATTGGATGCTTGCTGATGGAGCGGCTTTGTGTGTTCCTTGAGGTAAGGTGCTCTTTATTTTTTGTCTGTTGGTTTTGGGATGTTGATCGTGCGCTTTGATTTGTATGCTTAATTAATCAATCGATATAGTTAACCTGATGATTAATCCACTAGCCTGTGTAATTGTTTATATGTGGTGTAGATTTGTGTTGTGTGTTTGTTTGGTGTGTGTGTGTGTGTGTGTGTGTGGTGTGTGTGTGTGTGTTTTTGTGTGTGTGTGTGGTGTGTGTGCGTGCGTGCGTGTGCGTGTGCGTGTGTGTGTGTGTGTGTTTTGATGTATTTTGTTCATCGGTCTGTGGAAATCTGCGCTTTTAAGAGCTTTTTTTTTTTTTTTTTTTTTTTTTAACAGTTTGGACTTTTTATTTGCTAGGAAACGTACTCCACGTGTTCTGTATTATGTTGGTCTAGATCAAAATCGTAAGAGTCTCACTTTTCACTATTGGTACACACGTTTGCGAGAGAGAGAGAGAGAGAGAGAGATGAGAGATAGAGAGAGAGAGAGTGTGTGTGTGTTGTGTGTGTGTGAGAGAGAGAGAGAGAGAGAGAGAGAGAGAGAGTGTGTGTGTGTGTGTGTGTGTGTGTGTGTGTGTGTGTGTGTGTGTGTGTGTGTGGTGAGAGAGAGAGAGAGAGAGAGAGAGAGAGAGAGAGAGGAGAGAGAGAGAGAGAGAGAGAGAGATTTAATAAGGTAAAGTAGATTCAGCACACCATTGGCTTACTTTCAACCTACCGTCGATCATAAAAAAGTGAACACGAACCCGAAAAAAGTTATGTATTCTTAGTATAAACAAAATTTCTAAAACTGCAAATCAACGCGAATATGGAAGTGAAATCGAAAAAGAAAGGAAATTCATAAAAAAAACAACAACCAAACAACAAAAAACAAACAAAAAAAACCGAATACAGTTGAATGTAGCTTATCGAAGGGCTACAGGGCCTACGCAGCGTATGCAGTGGCACACACATTGACACGACAGACAAACCCCAACGAACGGATGACACATTATTCCGCCGCTAGCGCACTGGTATGTATAACGTTTTGTTGTGTTTTGTTTTGTGGGGAAAGCCATGAATTTTTTCGTTACTTGTTGTAAATTTTTTTTCCTTTCTTTGAAAGCGGGTTATGCTGGATTTCTACTTTTTTTTTTTTTTTTTTTTTTTTTTTTTTTTTCTGAACAGGTTCTGGTGAAGAAGAGACTCAATAAATCCCCCCCCCCCCCCCCCCCCCTTCCCCCCCTCCCTCTGCTTCCCCAGCTCCTCTAGATACCACCCCCCCCACCCCCCCAGCACCCCCCCCCCCGCCCTCTGCCCGCCCCCCACCCCCGCCCCCCCGGCTCCCCCCCCCCCCCCCCCCCCCCCCCACCCCCCTCCCCCCCCCCCCCCCCCCCCCGCCCCCCCCGCCCCACACCCCGCCCCCCCCCCAAAAAAAAAAAAAAAAAAAAAAAGAAAAAAAAGAAAAAGAAAAAGAAAAACATCTCATCCTTTTCCCAGCATACTGTCTTCCGTCCCCCCTCTGCCTGACAGGAACGTATATTATCCTTGAATCATGATGAAAATATTTTTATGGGTTCCTTTCTTTTCTGTAACACACATCCCTCTTTCCAGTTTTTTTTTTTTATTCCTCAAAAGCCCTGTTACTCCTCCTCGGTCTGTTGGACTGTATTGTGTTGGTGTTCTTTTGCTAATGAGAGCACAGCGAAAGGTCCGCCGTGTCAAGATTTACCTCCCTTCTCTCTCCTACTTCCCTTCTCCTCCCTCATCTCTCCTTCTTCTTGGCCCATTCCATTCCCCTTTCAAGGCTTGTCAGTCCGGAATCGTTTTTGTCTTTACTAGACTCCTCTGTCAAATAAAGAAATCGCCATGTTTAAGACTAGTCTTTCTAGACACATGCTTATGTACACAAAACAAAACCTTTCGCTGACATGGTCGTCACGGGGCATCCTACCAGAGGAGACCCAGCACAGCTCCTGTGTCATTTTGGTGCTGTATCGCCTCTGATCCAGCGAAAGCACTGGACATCACAGACATAACATCAGCATTTGAGCTAAATGTGTTCTACCGATAGAGACTCGCTCGCTCCTTTCGATGATGGAATGTTGTTGTCAGTTCTAAATTTGTTTGTTTTTGCTTTTTTTTTTAGAAGACTCGAAACAAAGACGTGTCGTTCTGGGACAGTGTAGACCCTCTGTACTAGATTTCTTTTTTTTTTTGTTTTAAAAC
>JADBJO010023929.1:0-2500 GCA_016801955.1 Conus betulinus | reverse complement strand
AGAGACAGAGAGAGAGAAGACAGAGACAGAGAGGAAAGTAATCATTTCCACAAAAACAAGCAATAAAAGTGAAATGACGTTGCCACTTCTACCCCCTGACATCTGGGCTAGAAAAGACCCATGTCCCAAGTCTCCTTCACGCTGCTCTCCTGCATCGATCTAGAAGCGATCCGCGCTACGGGTTAAGTTCCAAAGAGCCACATGGCAGGAGGATTTCGCCTGGCCTGCCTTATTAAGGACCATCTCTGCTCGGGTCTAATATTGGAAAGAAAGAACAACATCAAAGAAACGAAAGAAAAGAAAAAAAAAAAAGAAAGAACAATCTTGGGACAGAGTAAGAGACACGTACGGGGGGGGGGGGGAGGGGGGGGGGGCTAGTGGATAGGGAGAGAGGTTATAGGATAGACGAAAATGCTAGAGAGAGAGAGAGCTTCGAGAGAGAGAGAGAGAGAGAGAGAGGAGAGGGAGAGAGAGAGAGTTCGATGTTCTGCGTGGTCATACGTGCGAACTGGTCTGTGGTGGGTGGTAGCAGCCGTTGGTGGGAGGGAGTGCCGGCTGGTTGTCCTTGTCGTAGGCGAGAGATCGTCATAGTCTGCTGGCCAAGTCTCATTCATTCTC
The DNA here is from genome assembly GCA_016801955.1 of Conus betulinus. Taxonomy (NCBI): domain Eukaryota; kingdom Metazoa; phylum Mollusca; class Gastropoda; order Neogastropoda; family Conidae; genus Conus; species Conus betulinus. The sequence continues at coordinate 1,882 of JADBJO010023929.1, read as the reverse complement.
TCGTGCTTGTGGCGCAGCAGGCACGCGGTGTGATCTGCCTGTGTGTGGTCCCAGACACTACTTGCGTTTTTGGTTTTTCCCGCTGTCGTCTGCGATTGGATGCTTGCTGATGGAGCGGGCTTTTGGGGTGTTCCTTGAGGTAAGGTGCTCTTTGTTTCTTTGTTTTTGTCCGGTCTGTTGGGGATGTTGATCGTGCGCTTTGATTCGTACGCTCAACTGATCAATCGATGTGGTTAACCTGCTGATTAAACTGTCAGTTTATGTCGTTCTTTCTCAGTGGTGTAAAGTTTCGTTTTTGTGTGTTTTGATGTACTTTGTTTATTGGTCCCATTAAATTTGTGATTTTTAAGAGTAATCTGTGCTTTGGCTCAAGCAAAACGTACTTCACACGTGATTTTCGACCAATGTTTGTCTATACCTATGGGTTAGCTTGCTTACGTTCATTTTCTGTTACTCACCGCATGTTTGACTGAGAGAGAGAAGAGAGAGAGAGAGAGAGAGAGGAGAGAGAGAGAGAGAGAGAGAGGAGAGAGAGAGAGAGATAGATAGATACAGCAGAGAGAGACAGAGAGAGAGATTTAGTGTAAATACTGCTGAAAAAAATCAATGTCTATAAATAAATCATAGCCGAATGAGATGCACACATAGCCAAATAAAAAAAAAAAATCCTGAACGCATGTTCAGTGTAGAGATAATGACGGGCCAATTTATATGCAGGAATACAAAGACTGAACGACAGACAGACCCAGACAAACAGATGACAGATTATTACCAGCCCGCTAACGCAGAGACATAACGTTTCTTGTGTTGTGGCGAAAGCTATGAATATTTTCCTTACTTGGTTTGTTTTTCGTTCATAGAAATGCGCTTTTATAATTTTTACTTTTTTTTTTTTTTTTTTCACTCCCCCGAACAGATTTGGGGTGATGAGACTCCCCATACCCCACTCGCCCAAAGAAAAAAATAAAGAGAAAAGAAACTTTCCGCATTACGTTTTTTTTTCCGCTTGTGCGATGGGAATGTATTTCATTCTAAATCATGATGGAAAATTTATTTATGGGTTTCTTTCTTTTCTGTAACACATCCCTCTTTCGTACTTTCATTTCTCAACCCCCCATTACTCCAGCGACCATTGGCGTTCCAGTTTTTGCAAGCTGTTGGACTGTCTTGTTTTGGGTTTTCTTTGCGGAGGGGGAACACCGCGAAACACCCGCCCCCGAGTGCAGATTCCCTCCCTTTGAATACTTGTCTTTCCGGATTGTTTCTATCTGTGCTAGATTTGTCTCCCATGAAGTATTTTTTGTCTCTGAAAAATTTTGTCAATACTTAATTACTTCCCCCCCCCCCCCCCCCCCCTCCCCCCCTCCCCCCTAACATTGTACATTTATGTCATGCTTGGGCTTCCTCCTATTGAAGACTCGTAAATATCCAGCTTTTTCCCCCGAGATTTTTGTCAGTGCTAATTTACCTCCCTTCTCCCACTTTCTTTCCCGTTCACGGTTTGTCAGTCTGACTTTTTGTCTTTACTAGACTCGTCCCTCAATAAAGACTCCGCCTGTTAAAAACTAATCTTTCGACTAACATGTTTGTATAACCAGATATATTTCTCGATCGAGATACTCTGCGTTTAAAGACTTCTCTCTCTCTCGTAGTAGAGCATGTGGTTTTATACTAGATTCATACTAAGACAGACTTCTTGTAAGTACCTATCTCTCTAAACCATTTTGTCTCCACTAGAGTTGCCTCGCCTTAACCAATAGTTGCTTCCAAGACCAGTTTTTCGTAAACGTATGTGTCTACACTGGATTTATAGCCCGATAAAGACTTCCTCTCTATGAATACCTATCTCTCTAGACCATTGTTTCTGTACTAGATTTATCGC
>JADBJO010023928.1:22500-25838 GCA_016801955.1 Conus betulinus | reverse complement strand
TGACTGGCAGTGCGGTCACACTCTGTACATCAGCAAAGAAATCTATGAGAGTGCATCGATCGATCTCTCCTGTGCAACGTTCTAAATCGGAAATCATTGGCAGTTTCCAGTCTCGTGTGACGTGTTGGTCTCCTTCGGACTAAAACCATTCCATGTACCCAGACAACTTGCTGTTCAGTGTTTTCCGGATTCCGTTTGACTCTTCACGTTTTCGAGCCATATTCATAATTTTAAGTTACAGTTCCGATTTCAAACCATGACTTGCCGCCGTTTGTAGGCCCATATGATGTACCACCGTAATTCTTCATCTGTTTCCACGTTTTCCTGTCTTGTCCCCTCTTTCTCTGTCTTTGTGTTTATGTTTCCATTTTCACTTTTGTATGTCTTTTTCCTCTCTCGATGGTATTCCACGCTGCTCATTCCAGCAATCTCATTCACCGATACATTGTCTCGTGTTGCAGTACCTGCACTGGCAGCACACACTTCTTTTCTGTGGCGTTCAGCAGGGGTGGACGATGACGCGCATCCAATTTTGAGGGCCTGAATGAAGAGGAGCACTCGCCCACTGTTTCACTTGGACAGGTAAAGACTAACATTATTCTTTGAAACAGACTGTAGGTCTAAGCCCGGGAAAACGGGAGTTAATTTTTGACAAATGTATACCTCAGCAGATGATACAGAATAATGCATAACATTAGTATTGCCGGGATAGGAAATGTTTGTGTTTGTTGATGACTGATGTTTGAAACGTGTAAAGATACCATTAGTGAAATATTCAAGGGTCCGTTTGCTATTGTCTATCAAATGTACGTTACTTCACGTATTGTTAAGTGCGTTCATTTTTACTTCACCATGCTTGAACATAAAACATGCTTAACTGCGAAGATAAGACGCTAAAATACGGTTTTCATCAACAGGACCAAAAGAGTTCCTGCATCAACGACTGCGGAAAACGCGAGACCGGGACGAGCGAACTCGGCGAATGCAGCTAAGTAGTCTTCTGGCTTCTTACTCTTCTCATCCTATCTCCTTTTTCCTTCGTTTTTTTTTTTTTCCCAATGTAGTGAGTCTGTTCTTTCACAGTCGAGTGGGCTGATGTGGGCCTATGTTGTTCTTGAATAAAAGTTCAGTAACCTGGTATCAGTGTGTTCTTTCAGATTGTAGTATTGTCGTTATGTAGCGCCTGTCCTCGATTAGAAATCAAGCTCTAAGCGATTTACGGTCCACACTCGCATTTACACAAGGAGCTTCCGTCCTGGGTGGAGCCGAATGAAGAGCCGCCTGCTGATGCAAATCATTCGTTTTCCGTCATTCAGGCGAACATCAGTCATTCGGACTTTTTCTTACAAGGCTGAGAGTCTTTTATCCCTCACAGTTTATGTCCACTTTCTATCGGGAAAAGTGTCCACCCTTCCCCACCCCTCCACGGGGCTTCGTGTCCTCTGTCTATGAGGCTTGCTGACTCTTCCCCACCCCTCCACGGGGCTTCGTGTCCTCTGTCTATGAGGCTTGCTGACTCTTCCCCACCCCTCCACGGGGCTCGTGTCCTCTGTCTATGAGGCTTGCTGACTCTTCCCCACCCCTCCACGGGGCTTCGTGTCCTCTGTCTATGAGGCTTGCTGACTCTTTTCCACCCCCCACAGGGCTTCATGTCCTCTATGAGGCTTGCTGACTCTTTCCCCACCACTGGATTTCGCGTCCTTTTGTAATTGTGCTTTTTGTCCACTCTCTACCCCAACCCCTGGGTTTGTGTCCCCTTTTCATAAAATTTGGTGAGCCATCCCCCCCACCCCCCCCCCCCCTCCTCCCTCCTCTGTGGGTTTCGTGCCCTCACTCTATAAGATTCGGCGTCTCTTTACCCCAGAGTTTCGTGTGCTCTTATGTAAGGATCGGTTTCTCTCTACCTCCCCCCATCCCCCCAGGTTTCTGTCCTACGTGTACAGGGTTCAGCTTCTCTTATCTCTCCACAAGATTTCTTGTACTCTTTCTACAATATTCTGTGTTTTTCACAAACTACAGCGTTTTGTGTCCTCGTTCTAGTTTCTGTGCCTCCACCACCCGCACCTCCTTCAGTTCCATGTCACCTTTCGATGTTTCTTTTCCCCGGGCGGTTGCGACTCCCTTTTATGAGGTTCGGTGTCTCTTTTACACCGTCACATGGTTTGTATCTCCTCTATTAGGGTTCGTTTTTTGTTTTCGCCCATTCAGAATGGACGTGTTCTTTCTTCAAGGGTGGTGTCCCTCATACTGTGGCATGTTTCATTTCTTCTATCTATAAAGCACGGGGTATCTCTTCCTCACCACCTTTCCAGGGTATCTAGTCTTTTCAATAAGGTTGATGTCGATCCTCTCCCCACCCCCCACTCCAGGTTCTTTTTCTTCTAAGGATCGGTGTGTCCACTCCCTCTCATTATTTCCTATCCTTTTTCTTTAAGTTCACCGTGTCTTTTCCCTACCCCCAGTGTCACGTCTCTATTAATAAAAAGTTCGGTTCTCTACATGCCCCCTCCCCTCCTCCTCCTCAACCCTGGGGTTCTTGTCCTTTTTCTTTATGAATCGTCACCTCTTTTCGCGCCAACAGAGTTTCGTGTCTCTTCCCACGAAGTCCGTGTCTCTTATCTCCTCGTGTGTTCGGGTTTATCTTTCTACAAAGATGGTTTTAAAAACACAACACAATTAGGCCCTCCTCCTCTACCCCTCCCTCTGATCCACAGGGTATTGTCTCCTCTTTCCACTTTGCCCTGTATCTTTTTTCTCCCCACAGACATTCATGTTTCTTTCTTTCAAGTGTTCTCTATCAATTAACTCTAGTGTTAGCGTTTGTGCTTCTCCCATCACATGGTTTGCTGTACCTTTCGGAGCCTCTTGGTGTCGTTTTCTCCTGGGTTTGTGTTATCTTTCAAATTAGGCTCAGTGTGTCGTTTTCTCCTTCAGTTTTGTGTTATCTTTCAAATTAGGCTCGGTGTGTCTTTCCCTCAAGGTTTCGTGTTTTCTTTACTTTAAGGCTCTGTGTTTCACGCACCCAACCCGCTCACCTTTCAGGGTTTCCTGTTTCTCTTTCTAGAATTGGTGTCACTTTTCTCTACAAGCAGTTTCGTGTTCTCTTTCTACAATGTTCAGTGGCTCTATTCCCCATCACAGGTTTTCGAGTCCAGTTTCTGTGAAGTTAGGTGTCTATCTGCCCCTCCCCCTTCAAGGTTTTGTGTTTTCTTTTTTATAAGGTCGGTGTCGTTTTATCCATGAACAGGGTTTTGTGTCTTCTTTTTCTTTAAGGTTCAAGATCAGTTTCACTTTCCCCACCCCCAACCCCAAAAAAGGGTTTCGTATCCTTTTTCTGC
>JADBJO010023928.1:0-15000 GCA_016801955.1 Conus betulinus | reverse complement strand
CCAATACACCATCGCAAAATTTTCGTGTCTGTTGTACCGTAGCATTCGGTGTCCCATCCCTCAGGGTTTGGTGTCCTCTTTCTATAAGGTTCCATGTTCATTCTCCCTGTTTTCTTCAAGGTTCTGTTTGTCTGTTTTCTTCAAGGTTCTGTTTCTGGCTTCTCCCCACAGTGTTTCATGTTCCTTTCTATAAGTTTCATGTCTCTTTTGTAAGGTCCTTTCTCTTCATCTACAGGGTTTCTTGTCCTCTTTTGTAAGGTTCAGTGTCTCTTCTCTACTTCCCCCAGAGGGTTCGTGTACGCTTTTCTGCATAGTTGTTGGGTGGGGTGGGAGGGGGGGTCTTCCCTCCCCACAGGGTGTTGTGTTCCCTTGTAAGATTCGGTGTCTATTTTTCCCCCTCTGCAAGATTTCGTGCCCCCCCCCCCCCTCCCCCCCTTTCGCAATTTCCGTGTCCGCTTTCAATAGGAATCGGTCTCTTTTTACTGCCCAGCCTTTTCAATGAAGTCCCCACCCCGCCCCCAGTCTCGTTTGTTTTTCGTATTCTCTTTCTACAAGTTTCGATGTTGGTTCCCCTCTAACAGCATTTTTGTCCGTCTGTAAGATTCAGTGGTCCCCTTCCCCCACCTACTCCCCCTGTCATGTTTCGTGTGCACATTCTACGAGCATCGGTGTGGCCCCCCCCCTCCCCCCCCATTTCTCTGTCTTTCATGGGTCCATGCCCTTTTTCTATATGGTTCGAAGTCTCCCAACCCATCCACCCACACACAACCAGGTTTCGAGACCTTTCTACAAAGGTTCTGTGCGCCTTCCCCCCCCCCCCCCCCCCCCCATCTCCTCGAGACGATGGTCACTCAACCACCTCCACCAACAGGTTTTTGTGTCTTTTTCAACAGGTTTCAGTGTCCCCCATCCTCTGCCCCCCCCCCATCCCCCCACCCCCCCCACCATCCCCCACCAGTTTTTCACCTTCCGTGTCTTCTTTTCTTAAAGGTTCGGTGTCTCTTCCCCACCTCCCCCCAAACGTTTTCGTGTTCTTTTTACAAGGTAAGATTTCCTCCTCCCTTGCAGGTTTCTTGTCTTTTTTTGTTTTTTTATTTGTAAGGTTCGTCTTCCACCCCACCCTCCGCAGGGTTTAGTATCTATAGGGGCTACTGTCTGTCACCTCCCCCCCCCACCTCCGCAACTCCCAGGCTTTCATGGCCTCTAAGGCCCCCTCCTGCTCCCCAGGCCTTGTGTCCTGTAAGGCTTAGTTTGCTCCCCTTCCTCCAGCCTTTCATGTCTACTGTTTATATGGCCGAGTGTCTTGACCCACACAGGATTTCATGTCTTCTGTCAATAAGGTTTATTGTTTCTTCCCTCTCTTGCTCCTCCCACCCTATGGTTCTGTGTCTTCTTTCTATAACGTTTCTACCCATACCCCCCCCCCCCCCCCCCCCCCTTTATTCCCGCACGCCTCTTTCGTATCCTTGTATAAGGCTTAGGCTCTTTACCCCTCACGGGGTTTTCTGTTTTCTTTCTATGAGGTTCGGTTCTCTTTGCTCAGCCACAGGGTTTTCGGTCTTGTTCCCATGAGGATTGATGTCTCTTCTCCCAAAACCCTTTGCGTTTTGTGTCCTGTTCCTGTGGAAATTGGTGTGTCTTCCACACCTGTCTATCACCTGCAGTATCGGTGTCTTGTTTCTGTAAAAGTTGCTGTCGCATCCACCCACCCACCACTGGTTCTTCTGTCATATTTCTATAAGGTTCAGTCTCTTTACCCGACCAGAATTGCATGTGCACTTTTTATGAGGTTTCGTCTCTCTGTCCCCCCCCCCCCCCACACACACACACACACACCACACACACAAACACATCCTAGTTACCAGGGTTTCGAGTCATTTCTGTTTTAGGTTTGTTGTCTCTTTCCCGCTCCTGTCCACATGGTTTGTCTTTTGACAAAGTTCAGTGTTTCTTTTCGCCACCAGAGGGTTTTTATGTCCACTTTCTACATGGTTAGGTGTCTTTCTTTCTTCTCCCTAGGGTTTTGAGTTCCCTTTTAAGTTTCGGTGCCTTTTTCTCTCGTAAAGGTTTCGTGTTCCCCCCCCCCCCCCCCCCCCACCCCCCCCCCCCCCCCCCCCCTCCCCCCCCCACACTCACACACAACAGGGTTTTGCGTCTTCTCCCCGCCGTCCCTTGCTTTTTTTCTCCTTACAAGGTTTGGTGTCTTTTTTTCTTTCCAGCCCCCCCCCCCCTACCCCCTCCCCCCCCCCCCCCCCCCCCCCCACCCCCCAAAATTTGAGTCGGCTTTCTGTAAGAATCTCTCACTCCACTCCTCGCCCCACAGTTTTTTTTTTCATCCTCTGTCTGTGATTCTGTCTTTTCCCTGCCACAGGATTTTGTGTCCTCGGGTTTAGCACCTTCTTCTGTAATGTTTGGTCTGTCTTTTCCCACTCTTTAAGATTTCGTGTCTCTGGCTATAAGGTTCGGTGTCTTTCACCCCTACCATTGCGGTTTTGTATTGTCTTTTTATAATGTTCGGTGCATCTTTCCCTCCCACCACAATCACCATCCCCCTCCCGGAGTACTGTGCCCTCTTCCCATTAAGTTTGGTGTCCTTTCCCTCCTCACATAACTTCTTGTCCTGTAAGATCTCGGGGTCTCTTCCTTGCACCCCATACCAGTGTTTTGTGTCCTTACTCTCAAAGACAGTGGGTGCCTCCTCCCCCCCCCCCCTCCTTTACCCCACCCCATCAGCAGTATTTCGTGTCTTTTTTTTTCTACGAGGCTCGGAGTCTCCCCACTTAACCCTCCCCCCCCCCCACTCCTCCCCCCCAGGTTTCAAGACATCTTTCTAGAAATTTTCGGTGTCTCACCATTCCAGAATATTGTGTCCTACAATGTTCGGTATCTGTTCGTGCCACCATGTTCGAAACTTTTTTGTGTCTTCTTTTCTTGAGGTTCAGTGTCTTTCTTCCGCCCGCCCCACTCGCCCCACCCTCCAGGGGTTTCGTGTGTCTTTACGAGTCGCGCAATCATCCACCGGGTTTCGTATCTTTCTATAAGGTTCGGTGTAAACCTCTCCTCTCCCCCCCCCCCCCCCCCCCCTCCTTCACCTCCACCTCCACCCCACTACCCCCCTCCTGGGGTTTCGAGATCTCTTTCAACTTAAGTTCTGTGTACCCCTCAACCTGACGTCCCCCTACCCCCTTCTCCCAGAGTTTCGTAACTCTTTCTTTACAGTTTGGTATTTGTTTTCTCCGAAAACGATTCCATGCCCTCTTTCTATACTGTTCAGTGCATTTCTTTCCCCCACGCCACCAGGGTTTTGTGTCTTCCTTTTATGAGTTTCGGCGAGCTTCCAATCCTCCCCCCCCCCCCCCCCCCACGGGGGGAGGGGGGGGGGGGGGACGGGGAGGGGGTTGTCTTCTATCGAAAAGGTTCGGAGTCTCTCTACCCCACTCCACAAGATTTCATACTCTTTTTCTGTCAGGTTGGGTTTTCGCTTTTTTTCTGTTGAGGTCGCCGTCCTTTCTCTTTAGTCCACTCTTTCTGTCTGTAAAGATTCGATGTCTCTCCCCTGCCCTCCACCGTCTGGGGTTTCCTTTCCTTTTTACGAGGTTCGTTGCGTCTCCCTACATTCTCCCGCGTCCCCCCCCCCCCCCCCCCACCCACCCCCGGATTTACTTATCTTTTATAATAGGTTGGGTTTTCTCTCCTGCACCCCCCCCCCCCTCCCCCCCACCCGTGCAGGGTTTGAGTCTTCTTTCGGCGAGGCTCTGTATTTCTCCCCTCCACCCTCCCACACCTCCAGCTTTGTAGTCCTGTTTTGTACAAAATTCAGTGTATTTGGATTCCTTTCTTTAGAAGGGTAGCTCTATTCTCCAACCCCCCCCCCCCCCCCCCCCCCCCCAGTGGGTTTGAGATCGCTTTCTTTAAGATTCGTTCTTTTTCCCCAGCCCCCGCATCTCCTGGTTTCTAATTCTCTTTCTACAAGTTTCGGTCCCAATCCCCACTACCCCCTCCCTTCTGGGTTTCGTGCTGTCTTTTAGAAGGTTCGCTGTCTTCTCCACAACCACCCCCCTTCCAATCTTTTTGCTCTCTTTCTAGAGGGTTCGCAGTCTCTTTCCTCCCAAAGGGTTTTGTGTCCTCTTCATATAAAGTTCGATGTCTGACCCACCGCCACCCTCCTCCACAGAGTTTTGTGTTTTTCTACGGGGTTTAGAGTCTCCCCCTCCCCCCCCCACCCCACCACTTCGTCCACAGTTTCGTGTTCTTCTACAGTGGTTAGTTTCTTCTCTTCATTTTCTCTCTCTTTCACACAGTGTTTTTCCTTTCAACGTGTCGTGTCTTTATTTATAATTTTCTCATGGGATTTACTGTCTCTTAAGGGGTAGTGCCGCCCTTTTAGGTTTGCCTCTCTCTTTTCACCGACTTCAGTGTCGGCTTTCCATCTGGTTTAGCATTTCCTTTCAGAGGGTTTTGTGTCCTTTCATACAGTGTAGTGTCCTCTTTTCGTAGAACTGAACTTTATCATTTGTAAGGATTGGAGTCGTCTTTTTTTATAGGGAGTTTGTCTTCCCTTTGATTTATTGTCGTTTATTCATATGGGTTGGTGCTTTCTTTTTGTGAATCTAATGTTCTCCTTTCATACACTTCAGTGTTCTTTTTCAAAGGGTATGGTATCGTCCTTGCATAGAGTATAGTGTCTTCTTTTCGCCGCGTTTAGTGTCCTTTCTATTGTTTAGTGTCCTCTTTCATAGGGCTCTGGATCCTCCTTTCGTGTAGTTGAATGTTTTCTTGTGTTATCTTGTGTTTAAGGTTCATGGACTCCATCGTTACAGTTTATTGTTCTCTCTTATAACGTTTCAGCGTTTTTATCCCACAGGGCGCACTGTCCTCTGTCATCACATGCAGTGTCTTTTTGGTAGGGCTAGTGTCTTACTTGAGTAGGTCTAGAGCAATCTTTTAAATATTTTCGTTCTCTACTTCAAACGACCGTTCTGTGTAGGACATAGATTCAGTTCATGAGATGTAGAATGTCCGTGTTTCCATTGTTTAATGCTTATTTTCGAAGGTTTTTAGTGTAGGGATGCATGTGTGCGCGTGCATGCGCGCGTGTGTGTGTGTGTGTGTGTGTGTGTGTGTGTGTGTGTGTGTGTGTGTGTGTGTGTGTGTGTGCGTGCGTGTGTGTGTGTGTGTGTGTGTGTGTGTGTGTGTGTGTGTGTGCGCTTCCCATCTGCTGCAGAGAGAAGAACCGAACAGCTGTGAGAAGATAGTGCTGACGCTGGCTGTACCATGCCGTGTTCAGGTATAGAACTTCAGCCGGATGGGGTCGGTGGTGCGCCAGGTGCTTGTGGATCTTCAGAGGTCACCATATTTCTCTCGGAGAGGGCGAGTGTGACGGCAGACCAGAAGACGGCTAGTAGTCCAGGGCGACACAGCAAAAATGACAAGGTAACACACCACTTCAAGTGGTGAAGACAATTAACTTACTCTGGAACAGTCATATTCTCATTAGGATCAAATGAAAAGAAGCGGAATGGTGTTTAACGTCGAAATCACGCCAGTTTGACGAACACAGCAGTAAATAATGTACAGACACATATGCATATTCCGTCCGTTTTGTTCATAGCGACCTTTTCTCTCTTATGTGTTGCAAATGGAAAACGTGTACGTTTTGATATGGAAGTTGGTGGAATACTTTAAATGTTGTTCACATGATATATCTTGTTAACCGAAGTATTGTTCTATGACCAGAGAACAAGAGAAGAGAAAACTTAATAAAACCAGAACAGATTAGCTTAAGTAAGTAGATAAGATTTATTTACACGTAAAGTCAAGTGTTAAAGAGAAATACCAGCACATCTGTCAACAGGAGCAAGAACTGCTTCACTGGCTGCGGAGAGGGTGACCAGGACACGTGACTGCAGCGGATCACAAGCTTCACCAGCGTATCGTCCACAGCAGTCTTCATACCACCTGGTTCTTTGGAGGGGCTTGGCGACTTTTGTATGGTTTAATCGTCTCCCCCCCCCCTTCCCTCAAAGACTCCGTGTCTTTTTTCAGTCACAGGATTCAGTCACTTTGGTTACATATTTAGTGTCCCCTTCATTCAGAGTGTTCAGTAGTTCCTTCATTTGACAGGTTTTTGTATGATCTTTCCCAAGGTTAGTGACCCCTTCATACACTCCTTAGTGTCTTATTTCTCGAGGTTTAGAATTGTGTTTTCTACAGCGTCCTTCTTTAATATGACCAGCATGTGTGCTCTGGGTTGTTATGTCGGTCTTCTGTGGAACAAGGATACATCACACGAGGTACCAGAGGGAGCATTTTCTGGAAGGGCGTGAAAGATTGACTCTAAAGCTTTGCAGCGTGTCACATGATTCAGTGATCTGGAACATGGACGCATGTTTTCAGATAAACTGGGTCTGGCTGCAGTGCTGTTGAGGAATTTTTTTTTATCCTCCCGAAATGTTTCCCAGTGCGCACCTGTACCTCCTGGTCTGAGTATCCATAAATCCACAAAAAGTCCGGCATTATAATCACGAGTCAGTATGTGGATCCTTCCATTGGTATTAATGTCTTTCTTTCATAAGGCGTCGTCCGTCAAATTGTAGCCAAAGCAGTGTTCTCCGTTCATAGATTTAGTATCATTTAGCGTTCTTTCATGGTTGTTTTTGAGAGATTAGTGTCTTTTTTTCATATGATTTTGTGTCCTCATTTTACAGGCTTTAGCATTTTTCCGTTCGATGCGGTGTCCTGTTTTCGTAGGGTTTAGTGTCCTCCTCTCATAGAGCTTAATGTCCTCCTCCTTTATACAGTTTAGTTTCCATTTTTTTTCTAGGGTTAGTGTCTTCTTTCCCTCGAATTTAGTATCTGTTCATATGGTTTGGTGTTATCTTTTTATAGGTCTTGGTGGGATAAGCTCCAAGCAGAAGGGACGTCCTCGAATCAACACAGCCATGACGTCAGTGCCCGAACTGCGCGAACGCTTCGCCAGAGCCATTGTCAAGGCCGTAGAGGACTGCCCGACAGACCCGCGCTTCATCATGGTGGAACCACATCCGCGATGCCACCTACCAAATCCGCCTCGGACACCTTTGGGAAGAGAGTGAGGAAGAATAAAGCCTGGTTCGAAGCAGGAATCGTGGAGATGGAGCCTGCCATTGGTGCTAAGCGAGCTGCACTCCAAGATCACAAGAGAGAGCCCCTCAAAGAACAGGCTAGCCGCACTCTGAAAAGCTTGCAGCAACGCCCAGCAGATGCCCGGAAATGCGCCAACGAGTACTGGCTAAACCTGTGAAAGGGTATTCGTATCTCCGCCGACTGCGGCAGCATCCGCGCCATGTGCTAAGGCATGAAAAAAGCGTTCGGCCCTAGCACCGTCAAAATCGCCCTCTAAAAATCTACATCCGGGGATCATCGACTGCAGCAAAACAGATGGAGAGATGGGCGGAGCACTACCAGGAGCTGTACTGCAGGGAAAACCCAGCCACCCCACACAGCCTTCGAGAAACCGCCCCCAGCCCCCCCTCTGCCTGCCATGGAGGAGCTCGACGCCCACCCACCATTGAGGAACACGGCAAGGCATCGACACGCTAGCCTGTAGTAAGGTCCGGGTAGCGACAGCATTACGCCAGAAGTCGTCAAAGCCGGCAAGAAGAGTTCTATTCTCATGTCGCCTCCATGAGCTTCTGCTGCAGTGTTGGGAGGAAGCGACCGTACCTCAGGACATGCGCGATGCAAAAATCATCACGCTATACAAGAACAAAGGGAATCACAGCGTCTGCACACTATCGCGGAATATCCCTCCTCAGCGTTGTTGGCAAAGCCTTTGACCGCGTCGTCCTCAACAGGCTGCAGCTACTCGCCGAACGAGTGTACCCAGAGGCACAGAGCTGCGAGGTCGACGATCGACATGTTCTCCCTGAGGCAGCTACAAGAGATGTGCCGCGTGTAGAGACGACCTTGTTCATCGCCTTAATCGACCTGACCAAGGCGTTTGACTCGGTTCGAAGGTCAGGCATCCTTCACCCTACTACATCGGATTGGATGTCACCTCAAGCGCCTGAAGATGATCACGTACTTCCATGACAAGATGAATGGCACTGTCCAGTACGATGGTTCATCTTCGGACCGCTTCCCAATCAAGGGCGTGCCAAACAAGGGTGCGTGCTCACTCCGACACTCTTCGGCTCTTTTTTTCCCCTGCTGCTGCGCTACGCCTTCCGACAGTCTGAAGACGGCATCTTCCTCCACACTAGGAGTGACGGAAGCCTCTTCAACTTGGCACGCCTCCGAGTAAAGACGAAGGTGCGGAAAAAGTCCTCATCGGGAAGATGCTCTTCACAGACGACACACCGCCCTCACTGCCCACACCCAGGAATCGTTAAAACAGCCCATCACCTGCTTCGCTGATGCTTGCACCGACTTTGGCCTCTATATTAGCCTTGAAAAAAAACAAAAAAACAACATGGGCCAAGGCGTCAGCAGCACTCCCCGCGCCCTCCATCGGCGATCACACCCTCGAAGTGGTCGACGACTTGGTTTTACTGGGCTCGACCATCTCCAGCAACCTCTATCTAGATGACGAGCTGAACGTGCGGATAGGCAAGGCAGCAACAGGTGATGGCCCTTCTCGCGAAGAAAGTCTGGGATAACACCATGCTAACGTCAAACACCAAGCAGAAAGTGTACCAAGCCTGCGTGCTGTGAGCACTCTCTCACGGGAGCAAAGCATAGACCCTGTATTCTCGATAAGAACGCTGACTGAATCCCTTCCTTCTGCGCTGCCTCAGAAGACTCCTGGGCATTACTTGGCAGGACCGCATCACTAACAAGGACGTCCTGGCCCAGGCAAGGATGCTTAGTATGTTCGCTATGCTGACAGAGAGATGCGCCTGTGCTGGCTCGGCCACGTCAGCCGCATGTACCACAGTCGCGCATCCCAAAGGACATGCTGTACGGCGAGCTGGCTACAGGCTCCTGATTCACATGACGGCCCGCCCTTTGCTACAGAAATGTAAGTGCGATCTGAGGGCAGGCAGTTTTCGACCCAGCAGACCTGGAGACAGCAGCTTCAGACAGGATCAGCTTGCAGTCCACCATCAAGGCCGGCATCAAGCAAGCAGACCAGAGGAGCGAGGCCCAGTGGGAAGAACGGAGGAGCCGCTGACGGCAAAGAATCGCGTCGCCCCAACAGACGCTCATGACCGAGACTTCACCAGCAGCAACTGCAACACAATCTGCCGCTCGATGATCCGGCTCTTCAGCCACAGCAGGCGCTGCAACTCCACAATTGACTGATCCACGGTGCAACACCATTGTCTCAAGACAGACGGATGCCATCATCAAGTGCGATAAGGCCCTCTTCTCTTACTGGTTGGTGTTCCTTTCTTTAGGGATTCATGGCCTTTTGTAGGGTTATTGTACCGTTTTATGTTTTAAAGTCTTCCATCCACTGAAGCTTATAGCGACTTCTCATAAGGTTTACTTCTTCCATCAGGTTAGTATCCCAGCATTATTTAGCGTTATCTTCTTCCCAAGTGTTAGAGACAAAAACCTTTTCTTGGGGTTAATGTAACTTGTCAAGGGGTTTTAGTTTTGGTCTTCATTTACAGGATTTAGAGAGTTTCTTGATTAAATGCCTTTCATTGGCTTTTAGTATCCCTTTATTCGCTGTTTATGAACTAAAGGCCTTGGTGTCTCCTTTCGTTGATATACTTTATTCTTTCTTGTTTTATGAACTTGTGGTTTAGTGACTTTCTCAAAATTAATCTAATTTCGGCAGGCCATATTCTTTCTTGAGGGACTGCTCTTCTCTGAGGATTCGTATCAGGCCTTTCGGCAGGCATAAAGATGACCGCTCTTCGAGGAATAGTATCAGCCTATCGGAGAACCAGTGTACGTCTTCCAAGGACAGTTGCCATCCTCACCAAGAACATACACGTCTCGGGAAGTGAATCACATGACACCACCACCAAGTGCTATAAAGCCAACTGACGATGATGTAAGTGCAAATTTGTACTTTGAAGCAGTTCTTAAGCTGGTATTTATCTGGTAAGTTTTGTTCTTCCGAGGCAGGTAAGAAATAGGCAGGTAGGTAGCCAGATAGTTGTAGTTAACAATAATTTGTTTGATTTCAGGACTTTGTTGGGTTTTTGCTTTTTTTTTCCAAATGGTTTCTTGTAAACCCATCTCCCCCTTTGTTATGCATTTTGGAGTGGATCACCAACTCTATCTCTCCCTCTCTCTCTCCTTCATTCCTGCATTTTCCCCCACACCACCTCTCCGTGCCTTACCGCCTTTTTCCTGCCCCTTTTAACCGACAGTCTGACTAATCTATTGGAGGGAACTTGGCTGTCAGTTCTTTGGTAACTTAATGCCGAGGAAAATATTTTTTTTACTCCACTGACAGAATGTAAGTGACTTCAAACTCGTATTCTGGAACAATGGGAACAGAGAAAAGGGAAAGGGGAGGGGGGGGGGGGGGGGGGGGCGATTTGTTAGATAATTCTGATATTGATTTCGGTAACGGTGCAGAAATTAGATTTGCATTGTGGGTGAGAGACGGAGAAATGAGGCATTATGGAAGATTATTCTGAACCATGCGAAAGCGGGATGCTAAACCTGATGAAAGGAGAGATCGTGTAAACATTAATTAAAATAGGCGTTCGCGCGCACGCACGCACGCACACACACACACACACACACACACACACACACACACACACACACGCACGCACGCCGCACGCACGCACACTCAAACACACTCACTCGCTCACACACACACACACACACACACACACACACACACACACACACACACAATTTCCCCACAAACATCACCCCCCCCCCACTCTACCAACACACAGGTGCACTCTAATCTTTTTGTTTTACTAGCATAGAGATTGTGAGCACACGTATAGGTAAATAATAATTAGTTCTGGTTAAAGGAAAGAAGCGCACAAACATTAAACTAAATTTTGTATTGGAGAGGTATTTGCACAAGAATTCACTTGTTAAAAACATTGTTTACATCACCAGGGGCAAAGAACTCCTGCACCAACGGCCGTGGAAAACGGCGACCAGGACGAGTGAACTCGAGGAATGCAGCTTAGTACTAGGATAGTTGGCACGGTAGTCTTGTACTTAAATCTTTTCTCTTTTTTTTCTTTCTCCTTCATTCTCCTGTACTTTTCCAGAACAGTCCCCAGTTTTTTTCATTTGTCATTTCGTAGACCTAGCATCTCTTTTTAAAGAGTTCAGTATCTGGTTTTGTGGAGAGCTTCACCGTGTGTGGTTTTCAATTTTTTTTGATAGTTTGCCTTCATTTCCTGAGGAAATCAGTGTCTTCTTACTTCAGTGTTTTTTTTTTTTTAGTTTTATCTCCTTCATTAAATGGGCTTAGTGTCAACTTTGTCAGGGTTTGTCTTCTTGGTTCACACAATTTAGCGTTTTCTCTTTTGTGCATCT
The DNA here is from genome assembly GCA_016801955.1 of Conus betulinus. Lineage (NCBI taxonomy): Eukaryota > Metazoa > Mollusca > Gastropoda > Neogastropoda > Conidae > Conus > Conus betulinus. Next base: position 3,546 of record JADBJO010023928.1, on the reverse strand, counting down.
CTCTAGCGTTTGGTGTCGGTCGTTCATATGCTTTATATAGTTGCTCGGGTTTCTTATATCGGTGTTCTGTGGTACAAGGACACAAAGCAAGGGGGTACCGAGGAAATATTTTCTGGGGAAGAGCATGAGTGGTTGACTCCGCTGCGTAGCAGGTCTCCTATTTCAGGGATCTGGAACATGGACGCATGTTTTCAGATCATCTGGGACTGAGCTGCAGAAGTGGTGAAGTCCGTAGAGCTCTTCCAGTAATATTCCCTAGTGCGCACCTGGTACCTCCTGATCCGAGTGTCCTTTAATACACAGAACCTCTGTGACAGCGTTAACATGTGGATCCTTTCGTATGTTATGCTGCTGCCTTCTTAAAGTACGATTTGGTGTCATCTTTCAAATAGTGTTTAGTGTTTTCTTTCACGGGCATTCATATGCTCTTGTTTATTGTTCTTTTCAAAGGGTGGAGTATCTTTTTTAAGTAGCGAGTGTTGTCCTTCTGGACGGCCTTTCCTCTGTTCACAGACTGTACTGTTCTCTTCCCCCAAAGGTTTAGTCTCCTCCTTTCATGGCAATTGGCTACACTTTGCTTACAGTGTACTTTCATATTTTTGTAGGGCTTAGCGTCGTCTTTCCCAGAGGTTTAGACGCCCTTTCATATGGTGTTTTCTTGGGGCTAGTTTCCTCTTTTGACAAGGTTTAGGGTCCTCCTTTTCTGTGGTTCAGTGTCCTTTTTTTAAAGGCTTTAATGGTCTCAATTTATAGTTTTCCTCTTTAAGTTAGAATCTTTGTTCTACAGGGCTTACAATCCGTTTTGTCATGTTTAATTCCTCCTCTTTCGTTGGTTTTAATGTCCACCTGTCATAGTTTAGTGTAAGTGGCCAGTGGAGGAGACGGCACAGCATTTCCTACAAGAATGCCCAAGCCACGCCGACCTGAGAGACGGTGCCAGACCAGAGATTATGTGGGTGCCTTGGGGTTCTCCAGAGGACGCCCCAATTCCTCTGACGGGTCTGCCAGTGAGACGGCGACCAAGAAGAATCGTCGTGGACTTCAAACTGGGATCAAGTGATGAAGGATTGGAAGAGAATGCAACGTTGAAACCGGTCAGTTTCAAGAGCGGTGCAAGAAACATTTTACAGATATGAACGGGTGTAAAATGGGGAAATTGCTTGGCTCCAAGCTTCACTTTACCCCTTTGTTTCTGTTGAGAGCATCGGCACTCTTGTATTTCACAATTTTTTTTCTTGTAAAATGGTGTGACTAATTTCAAGGGAACCCCGATAACATGCTTTCCTCTCCTCCACCCCCGTCTCCTCCCCCCCATCATCCCTGCCCCCTCTCTCCTTGAATCTGCTCCCACTACTAAGATGTGCATGCATGTACACGCACGCGTGCACTTCAGCACACTTACAAACACACACGCACGCACACGGCGCGCACGGCGCGCGCGCGCGCACACACACACACACACACACACACACACACACACACACACACACGTGCGCGCGTGCGTACACACGCAAGCACACACAGACACACACACATGCACGCACACATGCACACACACATGCACACACACGCACACGCACGCACACACACACACACACACACACACACGCACGCACGCACGCGCACGCACGCACGCACACACACACACACACACACACACACACACAGACAGAGTTACGAAGCAGGTCTGTATGAGCATCCTTCTCTACAGAATACCGCTCCAGTCATACAGCCAAAGTCCCCATTAACTTGACCATTCCGATGACTGGGGCACTTGCCTACCGGGGTCTGTATGTAGAGAGGGAATCGCACTTCAGAGACTTCAAAGAGGAAGTTGCAGAATTTGCTAAAATGTATTTTTGTAATGATCAAAGATGATGAGAATCATGAGTGTCATTGAGATTGTTCTTGTCTTAAGACTCCAACACGGGGATGTTTGAAAGTAATTGGTGGCATCTACCAATCTTAGAAGGTGAGCTACACATGTAGAACTACTCACTAAGTTTGATATGACAAACTAAAAGCACTGTTTATTTCTGTTCTCTTCATGTGAAATGAACCATGACTGTCCTTTCAGACATTCCATTCGGGCCCATAGCACTCTCGCCTTTGGACAGGAGCCGGCCGAAGCCGAAGCCTCCGACAAGTAAAGGCCGCTGATGGGATTCGACCGTCCAGTCCGTAGCCGTACGTCCGAGACACTAACTGCTGCACTATGATGACGGGTCGGTTACATGAAGGCTTTAAAGATATTTTTTTTAGGATTTTCTCCTCGAAAGTAGTTACTAGAGGCGAAGAGATATACAACGACACGTGCATATCCACTATATAACTTTTGAGACCAGCTTATCCAAAACATTAAATAAAATGTCGAAATCAGTTGAACATCAACCGTACGCAAAAAAAACCAAACAAACAAAAAAAAAAAAAAAAACCCCACACGTTATCTGAATTTTGAATCCCCATTGTCAATTCTGTCTCTTCAGATCAAAGATTTTTCTAAACATGTTATAGTCTTCGTAGGGTTTTATTATTTTTTTCTTTAATTAAAAGGAGCATAATTATGTGTTTCTTCGCCATTGCAGATTTGACCAAAGGGCTGTATATTTCAGGACTGCTTGGAACAGCGACGCATGTGCCGAAATGTCGGTAAGGATTGGTTCAGCATTTGGACTGGAACCATTACGTCGGTCGACATGACATCTCGTTCATTGGCGTCCATCGGTTTTCTAGGCACGCAATTCGTAGCGAGGCTTGAAATACCGTGTTGAACATGAGGGTCAGCTAGCTCGCTCCCCCCCCCCCCCCCCCCCCCCGCAAACACACTAGCGCGCGCGCGCGCGCACACACACACACACACACACACAGTTTTTCAACCAACAAAACATATGTGCGTTTAAAACAGATCTGAGACAGTTGGAGAAGAAAAAGGTGCACTGAAATCCGGGTAACGGTTGCAAGAACAGTGCTCAGATAAGACTGGTGGTTAGGAGTGAGTGGGGAAGAGGCGGTGGGGGATAAGGTTGGAGGCGGGATGGATGTCGAACATTTTTGCGTTTCGTTTCGCATCCATGCAGCGTATGCATGTGTGAATTCTATCCCTTGGCGTAAAGTATTAAGAATTGTATGAAAAAACCACTGAAACAAATTTTTCGGAAATGACCCTGTTTCCCCCGAGCTTGAACCGGAAACGAATGCCTACTATCCTCTCGCCTAAACACTCTGTAACGCGCACACACACACATGCGCGCGCGCGCACACACACGCACACACACACACACACTGTGACACACACACACTGTGACACACACACACTGTGACACACACACACACACACACACGCACACGCGCACACACACACACAGACACACACACACGCGCGCGCGCGCCCACACACACACACGCACACACACACACACTGAAGGCAAACTTTAAATCTGAAAAGACATCACACAAAGACATGCCTGATAATGGTGGTAAATGAGCTTTTATCAGGCATGTCTTTGTGTGATGTCTTTCAGATTTAAAGTTTGCCTTTATTGTTGT
>JADBJO010023927.1:0-25840 GCA_016801955.1 Conus betulinus | reverse complement strand
TTCTATCCTTTTCTTCCTTCTCCTTCTCTTTTCTTTCCCCCCTTCCTTCCTTTCTTCCTCTTCAACAACCAAACCCCCCCCCCTTATCCGTTTTTTTTTTTTTTTTTTTATAATTTTTTTTTTTTTTTTTTTTTGGGGTGGGGGGGGGGGGGGGTGGGGGAGGGGAAACAAAGCCTCGCACGGCCAGGAATGATGAGGACGGACAGAAGTGTTAAGGTTGGCACGTGCGGAGTTGGCGCAACACTAGGTTAGTTGGTGAGGCAGGATAGAAAGACAGAAAAAGCGGCTGTGGTTGCAATGCGCCCTATGGAAACAGCACAACATTTCCGCGCCTTCTGTTCCCACAACCCTCACAACGAGCAACGGTACACGGGGGCCGACGGACCTGCCGATTTCAATAGTCAGGGTTCCCCATAAGTACGTTTTTGTGTGCTGTAAAAGCTTGATGGTGGGCCCAAGTGTCGTAAAGTTTGAGGTCGGACTGTAAGGGGACACAAAAAAAAAAACAACAATCAACGACCCCCCAAAAACGACGCCATTCATGATGGCGAACATTTTTGAGCCGCTCTAACCGCGCCACCCCCCTCACATTTCCCTCCCCAAGCCATTTTTTGCAAATAATCCCGGTTCATTGACTTCCTCTGAATGTGATTAGAAACACGTCACCAGCTAGGTCCCCCCTCTCGTGCTCCCGCCCCGTTTTCGCCGGCAGTCTGCATCTGGTTTTACCTGACACTGACTTGCCCTGAAGGGATTGAGAAATAGGTCCAACAGCTAACGTCCACCGTCAGGGAGGGATTGAGAAACCGGGTCAACAAACAACCTAGGTCTCCTCCTCGTGTTCACCCCATCCCTCAAATTTCCATTCCCTAGTCGTTGTAAATGAAATAAAACAATGGTATTAACGTTTTCCTTCCGTGGCCTGGAAGGTCCTCCTTCTCCTCCTCCGTTCCTCATTGCCTAAGGTGTTTAATTTGTATAATGCCCGTTGCCACGCCATGGGTTATTTATTCAAATCAGTCTGTGGGCTAAAGAGCTAATATAAACAAAGATAATTTTTCAACTCAGTTTCCCTACTTCCCTCTCGCTTCCCTCCCTAGCAATCTATAACAGCGTTGCCCGGTGGACCCTGAGCGACCGGGTTGATTACCAAGGTAAATATGTCGATGCGCCATCATGCCTTTGGTACAACCTTGACATTACGTTTTTTAATTGTTAACGTAGGCTAGGATTTTTGGGCTATGTGCCGTTCCCAAACCATAGCCTGGGCTTTGCTAACGGTACTCTTCTCTCCTATGCAGACTAGTACATCTACTATCAGAAATTGTCATGTTTATCAATGGGACTCTCGGCGTTTTTTTCGTTTCCTGTCGTTTTTTTTTTCGGTGCCGTGTTTATGATGTCGCCTTTACCTGTCTCTCTACACACCCTAAACCCTACTCTACCCGAACTGTTCTGAACCACACTTGTTAGTCATTCCTCTACAAATCCCCAAAACGATACCGGTAGCACAAAACTTTATTGTGGATTACAGCGACAAGATGTCCAGTGAAAAACGGGAGAGGGGGGGGGGGTGTGGGTTGGGGGGGGGGGGGGGTGGGGGGTGGGGGGGGGGGGGGGGGGGGGGGGGTGGGTGGGGGGGGGAGGGGGTGGGGGGGGATGGGGTGTGGGGCCGGTGGAGAAAGGAAAAGTAGTGAAGGGTAGTGTTGGGAGAAATCGTTAGGAGTACGAAGTGAATCCTGTCGCACTGCATTAACGGAGGCTTTCCCTGCGACTTGCACCCCACGGCCATAACACTGGCGGCGCCGATGAATATTTATCTTCCATAGGTTGACTGCTGTGATCATTCTTGACGATTTATTTTTTTGATAGTGCACGGGCTCTTACCCCATTTGTTTGTTTCTCCTCTCTCTCCGCACCCCTCGACTCCTTCTCTCTCCTCCCGTCTGTCCTGTGTGTGTGTGTGTGTGTGTGTGTGTGTGTGTTTGTGGTGGTTGTTTGTGCGTGCACTGTTCTACCCACCTGACCTAAAGTAGTATGGCGGTGGATTTTTGACTTCCGAGATTATTGTGGGAACAAGACACTGGTGTTACGGTCTCTACCTGAAATGCCCTATCTGTGTTGTGTGTGTGTGTGTTGTGTGTGTGTTGTGTGTGTGTTGTGTGTGTGTGTTGTTGGTTGTTGTGTTGTGTTTGTGTTATAATGGCAATGTGGCTTTCCATATAATCGTGATATTAGACCGTGGGGGGGGCGGGGGGGCCCCCCCCCCGGGGGGTGGGGGGGGGGGGTACAACCCCCCCAAACAAAATCCGGCCCGGGGGGGGGGGGGGGGGGGGGGGGGGACCGCGGGGGGGGGGGGGGGGGGGGTAATCGGGACCGGGAAAAAATGTTACACACAACCGGGGTCAAAAAGAATTACCTTATCTACACTCTATATACACAATAACTAGAAAAACAGGAACCACCTTAAATAATCAGAGAGATTAAAAAACAAAAAATACCACAAACAGAAACATTTAACAACTCTTCTGTCGCTCATCTCACTCACAAACCACTGACTAATTTATCTCTTGTTAACCAGTATTTTTGCCAAATTGAATTTTTATAGCTAAGCCGGCGCACCCCACCCCCCCCCCCCCCACCCCACGCTCCAAGGTTCACGAGGAACGACTATGCTGGTACGATAGGTTCGGAAAACTTGAATGGGCTGTACAGACCGTATTTGGAATAAACTTTTTCCATTAAAGTTTTTACACAATAGACATGTGATCATTTTGATATGCTGTGACCAACATATACATCAATGTACTTTTTTGACAGACTTTGTCTTACAAACAATCCAATTTTGATTTTCCATCTAACAGATCGAAGTAACTTATTTATCTGTCGTCTACGATAAAACATTTTGATCGTACTTACTATTAACTTTTTCATGAATATTTTTCACTTTCATTCATTCGTGTAAATTCCAAACAACCCAGTTTTTCTCTTTTCTCTATCAAATAAAAATAGAAAAAATTGTACTTTTTCCTGCCAAAGCATAGCACTCTTGCACTGACATAGAGAAGCTTTAGAAAATGCTGAAAAATCTGATGATCGTTTTGCTCCTCGTCTCTTTTCTCGAATATCAACCTTTTTCATTATAATATAAAATACCCACAGTGGGAGGGCAAGCAAAGAAATGTTATTTCAGTGTCTCTGACTGAGAGGAAATATACTAAATTATTTATTTCAGTGATCTATCATCTCAGGTCGAATTTTTTTTTTTCAAAATTTGTCTTCATTGCAGTAAAGAAACTGACTTGAAATCTACAACATGAAACAACTTTAAAATAAATTTTGAAGGGTAATCCAACAAAAAACTAACTTTAAAGCCATAATTGTAAGCAGTTAACTCTCAGCAGTGAATATAGAACTTGGGTTTTTTTTTTTTTTTCCAAGATAATAGAGACTTTTTCTTTGGGGTTAAGACCTGGATAATGTAATGCTGCGCACCTGCATGTTCATTGTTTAAATGATCTAATCAGGGCGGTGAATATCTGCAAAAAAAATGGTTGGAATAGTGCACCTCATACAAATGCATTTTGATATCGAATGGTTTGAAGAGTGAATACAAATTTTTTGCGCCCATACGGCCAATGCACCGCGCGCGCGCGCGCAGCGCCGCGTTGTGTGTGTTTGCGTGCCGTGTGTGTGTGTGTGGTGCGTGTGTGTGTGTGCGTGTGTGTGTTGTGTGTGTGTGTTGTGTTGTGTTGTGTGTTCGTGTGTTTGTACGTGCGCGCGCCGCGCGTGTACGTGCGTGTGTATGGTTGTGCCGTGTGGTGTTTTGTATGTGACAGAGAGAAGCATGCGTGTGTGTGTATGTGTGCGATCTATCTCTCTGTCTGGCTTGGCTGTCTATCTGCAATGTATCAATCTATCTCTCCTGTCTATATATCTATTCTTCTTTCTATCGCTGTCTATCTATGTATCTATCTATTTTACGGGAACTTACGGCTCTATATATCTAATTATGGTGGTGTATACCTGTGGTGTGTGTTGTGTGTGTGTGTGGTGTGTGGTGTGTGTGTGTTGTGTGTGTGTGTGTGAATTTGTTTTTGAAGTTTGATTTGCTTGGTGGAGGACAGTTCTACATAGATTATGGCAGCCAACAGTTTCACAGCAGCAGCAGATGTATGTTACCTTCTCCACCTTCCTTCCCTACCACCACCACCACCACCACCACCACATCCGTCACCACTCCAGCTTTTTTTACTTTGTGCCAAAAAGGCGTTGTTTGGGTATGGGAAACGCAGACTATTTATACCACTTAGTTTTTACACTCCTCTTTGATGCACTACACGTATACAAAAAAGCTATTCAGAATAACACCTTCACACACACACACACACACACACACCACACACACACCACACACACAAACACACACACCCACACCCACACACCATTCCTCAATCCACTAACTGTAGCCGCGCACACAACAGTACACCCTGTTTTCGGATTCCAAGCACAGACCAATGAGACGAGGACGGCTATATCTCCCTGTCGGTCAATCAACCCCCCACTAGAAAGCATAAAGCACCACTTCCCACAATCACCCACATATCCCACCTCCCTCTCCCGCAGTGTAGGGACAAATCTTAACCTATATAATTTACTAAACCTTAGGGTACTTCCACACTATACACAACCCGCGCTGCTTGAACACTAGTACCCACGTCTTCATACAAGTACACAACACCTACCCCCTTTCCAATAAACTTCCCCCTGGCGCGACACAATCATAACCTCTACAGCACCCAGTGTCAGTGGCACAACAACTTATGCTTCCCCGAAAGCATTTCCGTCACGAACCAGCCCTGTCACGAATAAGTGTCAGCTCAAAGGCTAACCACCAGGATCGCTCCAACAACATTTTACATTCCATTCCAAAAAACTTCAATAATTAATTTCACTATTCTTACCCTTTCCCTTGTTTCCCCATCTCCCCCGCGCCAACCTTTCCACAAGCCCATAACACTTTTATTTCCGTCCTTTTCAAAACTACTTCACTAATTAATGCTTCTTTCTTTCTCAACCCTTTTTTATTACCCCTTTTTTTGGGCCCAAAGTTCACCACTTGTTTCCACCTTTCACACGTTGTTCAAACACCCAACATAATTGTGCTTGTCCGTATGGCTGAGTGGGTTGCAGTGGTTAGTCTTCCTTTCCCCCCCCCCCCCCCCCCCCCCCCCCCCCCCATGTCGATATTTTGGAGTTAATGATGTGTGTTTATATTATTTATTTGTATTGTGTGTGTGTGTGTGTGTGTGTGGTGTGGTGTGTGTGTGTGTGTGTGGTGTGTGTTGTGTGTGTTTTTGGTCGAGTTATTGTAGGTAGATTATCGACCAAAGAGGGGTTGCAGTTTTGTGCTTATATTTGGCCGTATCTATTTTTGTGATTGTTTGTGGTTTTGTGGTTTTCATGTTTTATTGATGATTGGCTGATGAGGAGTTATTGGAGATTGGTGTTTGGATATGGTTTAGGTCCATATTGGTGGTCTTGGTATATAGGCTGTTAGTGATTATTGATTGATGATTTGGAGGAATTGGTGGTTTGGAGTCTGTGCCGATACACAGTGTTTCCTATGTTTAGAAGTGTGGGTCTTGGTATTTTGGGTGACTGATTGTTGATTGGTCTTTTGAGCAAGTTAGTGTTTTGAGTTTGTATACGATTTGTCGACTATTCATTCATGCCCTTATCTGGAGTCGTGTCGGTGTCGTTCCCCTGGGCAACCCTATAGACGATTGGTCGCAGTCAGGGTATGGCCTTGTCAGTTTCATGGTGGTCTGTCACCTCTAGGTGTCGTCTGTTCTTTTTGACTATCTAGTTCATTTGTTTGCGACTCCTGGCTCGAGACGGAGGTCTGATCCAGTGTCTGGTGAGGCATTTTTGGGTGCCACTTGGTTTAGTGGGGCTGCCTGGAAGTCCATCGGCGGGTCCTGGTGACAGCTCGGAGTTCCCTGGAGAAGTATTCGGTGTTTGGCGGTGTGTCTGCCTACAGCTTTCCCCTCCAACGCATTTTTCAAGGAAGCGCGGGTTTTTTCCCTGGCCTGGTGCTGGCTTTGGCGGTGTGTTCGTCTTGTGTCGTTTTCCCGTCGTCCCATTTCGTAAATCCAGGTATCGACATTGCTTTAATATTTTTTTTGTTGTTGCTGCATCCTCCGGTCTGGGCAAATCGTACCGGGTATTGGCCTTGACTTCTGTCGTCGGTTGTAGCTGATCTCTAGGTCATCGTCACAGACGACCGGGAGGGGGTCGAGAGCATCCTTCGAGCGTCGAAGCTTCCCTTCCTGCTGTTTGAGATCTGCTGAGAGCTGCTGAGCCCTTCGTCGTCTTCTTCAGTTTTGGTGTTACGGTGTTTTGAAATTAGTGACTTTGTGTTGAACTTAGTGACATTATTAATTTGGCATTGTTTCGGAGCTTCATCTACCGTGGCATCAAGACCTCAGTGACAGTGTGGTCACCAGTGCCCAAACTGTAAATGCCCTCGAGGGAAGGGAAAAGAGTTGAGGTGTGAAATTTGAGTGTGAAATAAACAAAAAATGGTTCGAGTGTGTGAAGGGTGAACGGGTATTGTATATGAGGCTGTTGATGATCACATATATATATATATATATATATATATATAGAGAGAGAGAGAGAGAGAGAGAGAGAGAGAGAGAGAAGAGAGATAGAGACAGAGAGATAGAGATTTGGATATATTTGTATATGTTGTGTGGATAGTGGGGGGAATTGTAGTGAATTGTTTTGGGGGTTTTTTTTTTTTTGTTGTTTTTTTTTTGGTTTTTTTTTTTTTTTTTTTTTTTTGTTTGTTTTTGAGGGGGTGTTGTTGTGTCCCCTAGTAGTTTGTATTGCGTGGGCATTTGGGTTCTGTATAGGCCCATCCTTCCCCTCTGGATGACCCAGCCCCAAGTTACCACGCGATACCCCCTGTAGTATCCTTGTCCCGATATTAACCCTGTGTGGGTTGGGGTCCTTTGAGGCTCCCGGAATCTGGAGGTGGGGTGTCGGGGCATTATTGTTTTTTTTTAATATTATTGATGATTGATGTGTTTATTGTTTTGAAGATCTGTTTTTTACTTGTTTTGCTGGTGGTGTGTGCGTGTGTCAGTGCGAATCTGAATAAAATTTTGTTAGTTTGTCGCACCTATTATTCGTGTGTTTGTATTCTTTGTTCTGTGGTGTTAATAGCTTTAGAGTGAGGGGCGGGGTTGGCTTTAATGGAGGTACCCTTTCACATTTGGGTATTCCTGTCACCACACTAGGCGAAGTGACGACATATGGTGGAGATGCGCGGGGTACGGTTAATTAGGGTGATTAGGTTAACCTTGGGCTTAGGTTGCTTTTTTGGCTTGTAGGTACATAGTTAGGGACCTGTTTTGTGCTTAGTTAGCACAAAAGTAAAATTGTTTTAGCTGGGGGGTCGCATTTTTTTGTGTGAATGGTTTGTCCTTTTAGTGTTTTGTTAATGTTATAAGTGTCTGATTGATTAGGTTGTTGCTTTTTGATGACGGATTATCCCAGTACGTGATGGATATATATGCTTAATGAACAGAATTGTGAGTGCAAGGGAAACACGGTGATGGGTGTATATAATAGATAATAAGCCTCAAAAAAAAAAATATTAAATAAAAAGGTTAAATAAAAAAATTAAAAAAAATAAAAATGTATAAAATAATAAAAAATAAATAAATTAAAAATAGATCAAATTATAAAAAAAATAATAAATGTAAATATAAAAATAAATATAAAAAAAAAATAATATTACAATTAAAAAAAAAAATTAAAATAAAATTCGAATATGCATGTGGTAACCGTAGTTTGAAGGTTGAACCTTTTCTTCCAGCTGTGGTAACCCAGACTGTAAAGTTTGAACATTAACCAGCTGGGTGGGGGATACTATTTTCATGTTTTACGTTGCGCAAAAAACATCACAGTGGTTAGCCGCTCAAGTCTTTCACCCTCATTTTGTTGGGTGGGGGGGGGGGGGGGGGGGGCTGTGTGATTAGGTTTGGGGGGATTAGTCCGTTTGGTGGTTGCGTGATAGTATTTTGTGATGAGTCTGTCATGGCGAAAAGGATCGGAACCGAGTACTAAAGCGGTCCGCATAACTGCCTGCAACGCCGTTTCGGGAGGACCGATGGTCACGAGATAGGGACCAACCCTCCACCCTCTCCGGTCGTCCGGCGGGCGGTCTGACCACCACCTCCCCCGGGTCCACGGAGATCCCTGTTTCCTGGGTTGGCGGGGTGTTAGGAGGATCCCAACAGGAAGCGTTGGCCATGTTCAGGACACCCACTGTGACGGCTATGAGTTTTTCTTAACCTGCGCTTAGGGCGCTAGGGAGATGAACCTCCGCAAGACAGAGCTGGGCACAGTTTGTGGCAGATAACCCGCGCGAAGGAGGAGTAAAGGAGCCAGGAGTTGTTCTTTAAGTGAAGCTGGCTCAAGCTGCGCGGCGAGGTGACGTACCGAGAGAGACGGAGGCTTCAGTCAGACTCAAGAGAGAGGATGCTGCCTTCCGCAGAGAGAGAGGAGGAGAAGCTGGCTGGCCGCTAAGCGCCAGAAGAGGAGGAGGAAGCTGCCGCTAGCTGGCCCCTCCTGGAGGCAGACAGGTTGGAGAAGGAGGAGGAGAGCTCGCCCTCATGAAGTCCATGGGAATGCAGGAGATGGCTGTTTAGCCAAGAGGGACGCCGAGGCGCGTAGACGGAAGGAGGAAGATGACGAGCCCTGAGAAGGAAAGAATCAGCCTCAAGCAGGAAAAATTGAGACTCCGGGGAACGTGAGATGGAGGTGCTCCACGGCTCAAGAGCCCAGGACGAAGCTAACCAGCCACGTGGCTATCGACCTCTCTCGTAGATACAGATGATGTCGACACCTATCTGGCTCATGTTTGAGCGTGTCGCTAATCTTCTCTGTGTAGGCGGAAGAAGAGTTCATGGTCGTCCAGACTTATAGCTCTGCTGAGGGGAAAGACAAGGGACGGTCCATCCTGAGGCTCAATGCAAAAGACCTCACGGACTTTGACTATGGTCAAGAAGGCCTTGGTTGGATTACTTCTCACTTCACGGTCTTGATGCAGAAGCGCATCGAAAAGAAGTTCAGGAACATGAAGAAGAGGGCCGGGGAGACTTTTTGAGCACTTTTGAGTGGCTTCTTCGATCGTCTTAAATCATGCTTTAGTCATTGGTGTGGTGGGCAGCCGCCGGCAAAGATAAGACTAAGGGCAGAAGACCTTAAAGACCCTCATCATTTGATTTTTTGAGGAGCAATTATATATGGTACCTTTTTACACAACCTGATTTCGTGACAGAGGTACGCCTCGCCTTGCCCCCTAGGAACGCGAAGAGATGTGGCATTGGAGGCAACCCCGTCTAGCGGGAGGCACGACGAATGCGGAGAGAGAGTAGAAGACCGTTTACCTCAAGTAACACGTGGGCAAGACGCAACCAGAGTCAAGTCATCCGGAGATGGGAGATCGGGACCAGCCCACCGAGGTCAAGACCCCCCCCGTCGTTGGCAAAGGTACAGGATCGCCACGACAGGCATCCAACAAGCTGGTTAAGGGACCACCGAAGCAGGGGTTAATGTGCTATGTATGTGGAGATCAAGCTCAGCGACACTTTGCTCGCAATTGCCCGCTGCTCTCCTGATGTCCAGAATCCGGTTGTCAGTGACGAAAGAGCACCTACTTATGCAGGACGTCTCACCGACGCTATGTGTGCCTTGCTCTAAGAAGCCCTTCAAACCCCAGATGCAAAGTCAGGGGTTGGCGAACGCATGGGCGGAGGGTATCCGCGACACTGGTGCCTCGCACATTGTAGTTGCTGCCAGAACTGGTTCCGGTGGAGGCATACACCGGGGCAACACGGACGGTGGTACTGGCTGAGTCCCACTGCAGATGTGTACTGCCCGTAGCTTGTGTATATATTAGATACGCCCTTCTTTGTTTGGTAGAGTTGCGGTTTTGGGTGATGGAAGACCCGGTTTGGCGATTGGCCGAGGTGCTAGTGGGCAACCATGTTCGTCGGGAGGGAGTGGCAGATCCCGAAAAGTCCCTGTGTATCCTATCAGGGAGACAAATGAATTAGTGAAGGAGGATAAGCCCCAGGATCCTCAGGTCGCTGTGCTTACACGGGCACAGACGAAAGCTCTTAACCACAGCCCTACAACAAACCCTCTATCGCTCAGGGAGCAAGTAACGGGACTGTGTCAAGGGAAAAACTCATCGAGGAGCAGCGGCAGGATGATACCCCTTAGCATCAGTCACTTCCGAAGAGCAGAATCAGAACGTGGGAACGACGTTTCCATTCCACATGGGAACACTGTTTCACATTGGTCACTGTTTCATTCAGCTGGAAGGAAACGGAGTTTTCTGCTGCGTTTGATACTGAGGAGTACTAACGGGATTTGACCCAGGTCCTGCGTGGGCCCAAGTCATATTGCGATCGCGAGACGGACCATACTCACCTTTGGGACACCGACGATCCCCATGGACGGGCATTTGGGGGGAAAACAAACGAAGGCACGGATCTTCCCTCATCTTTTGAGTACATTTTTTATTGGCCAGGGAATGTTGTGGGGAGATATTGGCCGCTATGTTAGGTCCCTGGTCCTAAGTGCCAGCGAACGGTTGACAAAGGATGAGCGAAGCCTGTGCTTTGGTCAGGATGCCCCTGGCTCAGGCACCTTTGCGACAGAGTGGGAGTAGAACATCGTTGGGACCGATCACACCGATGTCCGCGTCTCGGCAGTAGGTCACATCTTTTGGTGCAAGTGGATTTCGCTACTCGTTATCCCAGAAGCACACCCCACTTCGCCACGATCACAGCGGAAGCCGTGGCTGAGGCATTGTTTGCCATGTGGTCACACGCACAGGGATCCCTGCGTCTGTACTTACTGACAGAGGGTACACAGTTCATGAGCGAGGCAATGACTCAGGTGTTCAAGTTATTGTCTATCAAACGTCTGCGCCGCAGCCACCCCGCCTACCAACGCCCAATGCAATGGACTGGTGGAACGCTTTAAAATAGCACTCTCAAGAAGGTGCTGGGAGGCTCACCCAGGAGAAAACCAGAGGAGTGGGACCGCTGGGTACCGGCGCGCTCTTGTTTGCGTACAAAGAGAGGTTCCCCAGCAGAGTACCGGATTCTCCTCCTTTCGCAGATGCTTTTAATGGGTGCAGAGTGGAGAGGGCCAATGAAGGTGTTATGTGTGACCTGTGGTCCAAGCCAGAGAATATTGGATACTCAGACAGCTGCGACTACGTCTTCGAACTGCGGAACCGAAATCGCTGAGACGTGTGCTCTGGCCCCAGGAGAACCTGGAGAAGGTAGCTAACCACGCATAAGCGCTACTTGATAGGAAGGCTCGTCCTCGTGTGATTCAGCCAGGAACAAGAGTGCTAGTTCTGCCCTGCGGCCCAGTGCAAAAAAACAATAAGCTGGTATCTGGCATGGCAAGGCCCCATTCCCTGTGGTTGCCAGGGTGGGAGAGGCAGACTACAAGGTGCGCGTGCAAGGACGAGAGAAGTTGTTTCATGTGAACCTGCTAAAGAGACGTTTTTTGTTGAAGAGAGAGCAGGAATCTACCCCCATAGTGGTGGCTTCTATTGTACACCAAGAGCAAGAGACTGAGGAACAAATCCCCACCATCAGGAAGGAAATCCCTCTAGTTTCCAGTTAACCCAAACCCGCATCTGAGGACGGCGGAAGACCGTCATGATTGGGACAGAGGATGCCAGATTTAGGAGGACAGCTTCAGGAGTTTTGGTCCAAAGAATACCATGACATGTTGACTTGACCTCCCCCGCTCGACTAAGTTGTTGGGGTCCTTGAGGCTCCCGGAATCTGGAGGTGGGTGTCGGGGCATTATTTTTTTTTTTTTTTGACTATTATTGATGATGATGTGTTATTGTTTTTTGAAGATCTTCTTTTTGCATTTTTTTGCAAATCTTGTTTTTGACACCCTGGCTGGGTGCATGTGTCAGTGTCAGTTGCGAATCTGAAATAAAATTTGTTAGTTTTGTCGCACCTATTATTCGGTGTTTTTGTATTCTTTTGTTCTGTGGTGTTAATAGCTTTAAGAGTGAGGGGCGGGTGGATCAATGGGGATAGCCTTTCACATTTGGGGTATTCCTGTCTACCCCGCAAGTAGGCGAAGTGACGGCAGTTTTCCGTCATTTAGGAAAGGAACCTGTTGTTCTACTAGTTTTTTTAAGTGTCCTATGTAACAGATCCGAACATTTATCGAAGATGGCCGACCGCAAAAAGTTAGCGCGATCATTGGAGCTGGGTGCAGTGGTCTGGCGGCCCATCAAATGCTGTGGTGGACGAGGTGGGGCTGGAACCTGTGGTGCTTTGAACGTACCGCACCACACTGGGAGGCCTGTGGAGATACACCCAGAAACAGTGCAAGATGGTCAGAGCTGTGTCATGAAATCGTACTACTGTCGCCACACAGTAGCAAAGAGATGATGTGTTTGCCAGTGTGACTTCCTCCCCATGCCCAAAGAGTTACCCCAAACTTTTGTACACAATTCTTTGGTATGGGAGTACTTGAAGAAGTAATGCAGAGCACTTCCAGCTGAAGCAGCCACATCCGGTACAGCACGGAGGTCAAGAGGGTCAGCCCCAACTTCAGACTCTTACCAGACTACAGGCAGATTTGACCTACAGCCGTGAGTGCGCCTATTTTGTGTGAATTTAACGTGCATGTTACATAGACTA
Organism: Conus betulinus; assembly: GCA_016801955.1. Lineage (NCBI taxonomy): Eukaryota > Metazoa > Mollusca > Gastropoda > Neogastropoda > Conidae > Conus > Conus betulinus. Next base: position 13,070 of record JADBJO010023927.1, on the reverse strand, counting down.
CAGAACATAATGCTAGTCGTGCCTTTGGACACGTTGTATACAGGCAGTTGGAACTTAACGCGGTGCATTTCACACCCTGTTCCCAGAAACCAGCAAAGGTCAAGTTGCACAGTTCAGAGTCTTTATGTGCATACCCCCAGGCACTCATAACACCCTCTATAATCCGCCAGCCATCGCTTCTCTTTATCTAGCTATCCCAGCTATCTCGTCAAAAAATGGTTGGGTTGGTGGTGTAAGATTACAATTTCCCATCCTGTCCACTGTTAGAAAGTTATTGAGAGACATTTAATGCTCTATATTGTTCCACATTGTAAGAAAAATGTTAATTAACATAATTTTTTCTGATCTAACTCACTGTGCCATGCAAAAGCAAATGGAGCCAGCTCATATCTACAAGACTGGCAGGTATCCCATTGTAGCCAGCAGCTATAGGGAACCTGGCTTCCAGGCCAAAGTCCTCGCTTAAATGTTGGCCCAACGCCGATGATGGTCTATGAAACAGCCTCTGGATTTCTGGTAAGAAAAGGATCAGAACCTTGAAGGCAACAACAGGAGGAGCAGCTGAAAAGAAATCCCACCTAAAAGTGGTCGAGGAGGCACAAAAGTGGACTTCATGAGGCTTGGATTTCCCAGCTTAGAATAGATTTGCGCGATAGCAATGTGCGCAATACATCTATCTAAAAAGGTGCACCTTGAGACGCCCCCACCTATCCAGTAGTTGCAGATCCGAATTCTGGCAGTGCCAGACACATGAAAAAAAGGCAGCAGAAGAGCATCGGGGAATCATGGCTGGGATGCAGCCCGACCCCAACAAAGTGAGTTCAGCGCCAAAACTATTTCTTGTGACACTTTTCCTCTCTGAAAAGCCGCTGTCAAGCTCTTGCTAGAGTTTTCTCTACTACCAGCGCAAATGTACGGATTATTTATTCATTCATGATTTAGATGTGGTATCGTATAATGTCATCATTACATTAAATGTTCCTGATTGAAATTCGGCTGAAGAAAGTGGATTGCCATAAACAGCGTGTCATATCTTTTTTTCTTTGCTTGTTTTTACCCAGGTTTTTATTTTCCTATGAAAATGAATTCTGTTTCGTGATTTCTACTAGTTAGTAACAGCTGCGCACTTTACACAAATATACTCGGAATCTTGTTTCTTATCTGATAAAAAAAAAAAAAAACAACACTAGCACCCTACCAACACCAGCAAAAAGGGGAAGAGAAAAAAACCTGGTCCATGCATGACTTTAAGTCACACAACCAGACTCTTCTGGTGTCTGGGTTTAAGGGTTTAAATGTGAATCACTCCGTGTTCCTCATGGTCACCAGTCCGGCCCTCCTCCTCCCCATCCACCCCAAAGAGCTGCGGGGTCACAGCTTTGATGAACTCTGCTTCAGTTGTCTCCCCCTCTGACAGTTGCGCGCAAGCACCTGGCATGCTGCAAAAAAACCCCTCCCGGTCCACACAGCAATGTTGCCTGTCCACATCTTCCTCTGTCTGCCCTGTCTCCTCTTCCTTTGGGACTGACGCATGCCCATGCCGTTTTCGCTTTCGTTTCCTCGCTGTAGTCAACAGTTCTTCATGGTGATTTAAATGTTGGCTTATGTTCTATGCACTTCGGTACAGGAGATTCTTTGGATTCTTCAGAAGCTTGTCATCTTGACAGCTTCGATCCATGAGAAATGTTCTTCTTTCACCAAATTTCAATTTCTTCAGATCAGGCTCTTATTGTTAAACGCCATCCTCTTATTCATGGAGAAGCTGGTACGTTTTTGGACCGTACAAGGCTTGCCGTGCTTAGTTCAGAGCAGACTCATGTTTGAAGATTGCGTTACATCCAAGAAGACCCGCAGTTGAACTGACCGTGTTGTGTCAACAGTTCAGGACCACCAGAGTGGAGACGTCAGCACCGAGGTGTTCGATGCAGTGATGGTGTGCACCGGCACACCATGCTGATCAGAACGTGCCCACCTTCCCGGGTCTGGCCGACTTCCAGGGACAGGTGGTACATTCCCACGACTACAGGGAGCCTTCTGAGTACGTGGGAAAAACGAGCTGTTGTCATTGGCATCGGAAACTCAGGGGGGTGATATGGCAGTGGAACTCAGTCGTGTTGGACAGGTGGGTCAACATCAGTCAAGGGAAAGATTGTATTCCTTAAGAATATTTCAGAAGGTACAACAGTACGTTCACACATGTACAATTGATTCTGGGCTCCCATAAAAAAAAATTCTCTCTGTCTCTATCTGTCTCTGTCTCTCTGTCTTTATCTATGTCTCTCTATGTCTCACTCTCCTATACATGCATTCTGTATTAATTTTAACTACTAGTACAAACAAAAAAAACACCACATTTATCGTGCAAAAATATTGTATGGTACCGTACAGTCTTAATTACATTTTGTTGCATTTATAGTATGTCCAAACGAATGTGGTCATCAAGATTTTTTTTTTCTGTATACATTCTGATGTTGTGTGTTTTGCGATTATTAAAGTGATAATTGACATTTTCTAGTCTAAAGAATCACTACCTGTTTACCTGTGTTCAGGTGTACCTCAGCACCCGGCGTGGGGTCGTGGATAATGTATAGAATCGGTCCCCGCGGTATGCCATTTGACATGCTGAGACTTCGCCGATGTAGTGAGGTCCTTTACAGTCTCCTCCCTTGCCCCTGTGCTGCTTTGGCGGTTGACCAGCATAATCAACGGTCGGATGGACCACGACATGTACAGCCTGAGGCCAGAACACGCCCCCTGGGCTCAGCAATGTGACGATCAACGATGACCTGGCCAACCGCATCGCCTGTGGCAGTGTGAAGGTCAAGACCGCCGTGGCGAAGTGGTTAGCGTCGCGGACTCCCGGCTGGGAGGTCGTGGGTTCGAATTCCATCAGAAGTCATGTGGGTTTTTCCTGCCCCGACCGGCTCCTACCCAGAGTTGAGTTTGCTGCGGACTCAGTTGGGAAGACTGGGACCACACAGTCGAGTTTCATCCACTTAATGGATGCGTTTCTGAGAGTGTTGCTCAAATTTCCTGACCAACACTGCAGGTGCCTGTATCTCTCGGGCCTGGTTGACGCCGGGATATATTATGAAAGGAAGCGTAGAGTACAGCCCTGTCATGTAGTCTCAGACCAAAATGGAAATCCGTAGCATCATCTTAATCATCCTCATTTCTCATCGATCAGCATAAAAAAAAAGTCTCAAGTTCTGTGGCCCTTCATGCCCTGCTCTCATGGTGACCTCAATTTCGATGTCCTCTCCACGTCTGTGGCCTTGGTTTGTTCCCGTCGGGGTCACCGGTATCGGCGAGTCCATGGGGGCTGTCGTTGGACGGACGTGGTGGCGCCCTCCGGAGGGAGAGCTCACTCACGCCGGCTCCGCGACTAAGCAATTATTGTCGTCAGTAGGGGGCTTAGTAGGTGGTGTCCTGCGTATGTTAGATCAGAACAGGCGCCACTGAACACCACCGAAGTGACTCGGCAGCAGTGCAGTGTCTCCTCCGGTGGGTTGCCTCTTGACGACTTGACTTTGACTGTTCCCTGTGGATTGCTGGTGCCGGGGATGCGGCGGGGCCGACCGGGCTGTGTTTTGTTTTTGTTTTTTGTTTTGTTTTGTCTTTTGCGTTTATTGGATGGCTGACTACTTCAACGTTTATTTTCACGTTTTATTTCATTATCCCTCCCAGGTGCAACGATAAGCGCATGAATCGATTCAAAACACGAATAACTTTTGCGATAATAAAAGCAGGAATTTCTTATCAGTCGGAATTTGACTTTAATGCTCCTAGGGGAAAAAAAACAAGAATGGTGTAGATCATGTAGGTGTGTTGACAGGACTTGTTGGCAGAATAGAGAATGTGTGTGTGTGTGTGTGTGTGTGTGTGTGTGTGTGTGTGTGTGTGTGTGTGTGTGCGTGTGTGTGTGTGCGTGCGTGCGTGCGTGCGTGCGTGTGTGTGTGTGTGTGTGTGTGTGTGTGGTGTGTGTGTGTGTGTGCGCGTCCGTGCGTGCGTGCGTGTGTGTGTGGTGTGTGTGTGTGTGTGTGTGTGTGTGTGTGTGTGTGTGTGTGTGTGTGTGTCCTGTCATGCGCGACAGGGTAGAGATGTCGTAACTAACCCAATCCTGTTGTTGGACAATTTTTACAGTTCTTTGTTCCCACACATGAACCACCAGGTGATGGCGTTATCAGCAATCCAGCCCTTTTTGCCGTGGCTGTCGCTGATATCAGGCAGGTCACCAGTTGACTGCTCTACTTTATTTTGTTTCTCAATTAATTCATTCTTTTTCACTTAGTCATTTTTTTTTCGCTTTTTATTTATTTCTCTATTTTTCTGTAAACCATTAGTTTGAATGCTTTATTCTGGGTATCGTAAATGAACATGAAAGATATTTTACAACATTTTTGTTTATTTTGCTTATGTATAAACATGTTCACCTATTTGTTCAGATAATCTCAGTTCGTGGCCATTTATCTAGTGTCAGTTCTTCTTGGGCAGTGTGCGTCGTTCTTTTGTAAACATTCATAGGAAAACATATTAGAGAAAAGTTAATGACAAAACTAGTGAAACTGAATGGCGATGATAAGCTGTAAACTGCTAAACACTGTAATGTTCCAGGTGTTTCTGGCTACCGGCTACAAGTTTGGCTTCCCCTTTATCGACAAGTCTGTTGTGGAGGTGAAGGAAACAGACTGCCCCTTTACAAATACATGTTTCCCCCTGACCTCCAGCGTCCTACTCTGGCTGTCATTGGATTCTTCCAGCCTGTGGGCGCCACCCTGCCCGTCTCGGAATTACAATGCCGTTTGGCAGCCAGAGTGTTCAAGGTCAGCACCAGTGTCTGTAGAGTATAGCGTTGTCTCCTATCGTAATGCAGGTCTCTCACAAGTACATTGATCTGACTGCTGATTCAGTTGAGTCTTTGTGAGCGAATGCGAATTAAGAGCAACATGGCCACAACTGCGCACACACGTACACATATAAAACTGCAGTTTCATCGTGCTGTTCGCAGTTTTATGGGCTTACGAAATTAAAAACATGATGTAGGTGAAAGAAGTTCAAAAGGCGTAATCATACTATTAACAACAAAACGTCTAGTTTCAGGCACTAAACAGTGGAAAACAAATATAGCGGAAACCATACTTTCGACAGCTGGGAAACAAAAACTTTTGAAAACAATTTTCTGCAGCTGCACTTGAGCTGAGGTCAGTTTTCAAGAGATAACGCAAAGAATGATAACAAAGTATTTACATTCGCACAATCTGCACACCGTCCATACGTTACATGTTATAACATCAAAGTATAGTTTACCATAGTTATTTCCTTATAATGTTACAAATGTTATCACTACGTCATGCTGTCTATTCTTCTTTTTTTTTTACAGTCTTCTGAATGCCATCATTCAAGCCTTGCTTTGTTTTCTGGCTGCCTTAGAAACCAGCCGGGAATAATTCACCAAGAACATAAGACTGTGGAGTATGTCTGACCTTCATTGCATTGCCTGTACTGTTATAATCTAACTCACCCTGCTGAGTCCAAGGTACACTGAAGTAGGCTGTATATTAGTATTTCAAATGCAAAAAAGGATAAGAATATAAGTCGGAGTAGACTTGCAGGAGATAGGTTGGTGCTCAGAAAGAGCAAAAGGTGGAATTAGACAAAGATGAAAGTAGAGTTGTAAAGAAAACAACGACATCTTTAAGAAAGAATATCAAGAGGGAAGGTTGAGGGAGAGGAAGAAGATAAAAAGAAAAAAGATAAAGAAGAAATCTCAGCAACAAAACAAGCAACTTCAACGCCTGTTACGAACCTTTACAGAGCGGTTCCAATCTTCCCTTTTGAACCAGTCACACACTCCTCTAAGATGCTTGCCAAGACCAAAGCACCCCTACAATGCTGTTTCGATTGCTGATGTGTTTCACAACTCACAGGACCCGTGGTTTGTGTTTCCTGTGCAGGGAGACGTGAGGCTGCCATCTTCCCCCCAGATGTGGGAAGACATCCAGGCCAAGCAGACGGCCATGGCCAAGCGGTACGTCAAATCTCAGCGCAACACCATCCAGGTGGACTGGATCCCGTTCATGGACGAACTGGCCGAATTTGACCGGATGCAGACCAGATTTGGGTGGGTGGGTGGTGGATGTGTCCGTTGTTAAGTGTAGATATTGAACAGGAAATTTGTACATGAAATTTACGCTCTTTTAATCAATAGTAACCTCGTGTGTGTATGTATGTGCGTGCGTGTGTGCGTGCGTACGTGCGTGTGTGTGTGTAAAACAAAATATTGCATGCAAAATTAGCTCTCTTTTGATTTGTGATGATTGTGTGTGTGTGTGTGTGTGTGTGTGTGTGTGTGTGTGTGTGTGTGTGTGTGTGCACGCGCGCGCGCGCGTGTGTGTGTGTGTATGAGAGAGAGAGAGAAAGAAATGTCTGAGAATATGCCCATTGAAATACTCATGGGAACAGAAATCGATTACACCACAGTGTCCCTGCTGAAGACTGACCCCAGACTGGCCTTCCACGTGTTCTTTGGTCCCTGCACGCCCTGCCAGTACCGCCCTGATGGGACCTGGCCAGTGGAAGGGGGCCCGGGACGCCATCCTGACCACCATGGACAGGGTACGCTACCCGCTCAGTACCCGACCTCTCCCTCCTTCTTCAGACTTGCATCACTTCGTCATGTGGGTCATGGTTCTGGTGCTGCTGGTCTTTCTGGTCCGGTCCATCTTTCTCTGAAGGCAAGTACTGAGCAATAAGACCTTGAACCATGATGTAGAATTCCGGAGGAGCTGAACTGTACACAACAGTATACTGGTTGTAAGCAGGAAGCTGAGGTTTTGCATGAGTTTGGAAAGGAAATAGGCTGTTGTACTGATTTGAATGCAATTTACTCGCCTGGTTTTGCCTGATTACGCATCAATGCAACGAGTTTGTCGTGTGATATTTGTGACACTGTACTGAACAGGTTTATGCTGTTTTGAACAAAATTTCAAAAAGCGCGGCTGAGCAAAGACAGGAAGACAGACCGCGTTCCCATCACTTCACGTGTCTCCAAGAGCCAGTCCTGCTGAAGTTTCTGACCACCATTGTTGATGTCTTCATTTCACTGGCCTCGTGAAAGCAAGACATTATGAAAGGAAGTGTAGAGCACATCCCTTTGTGCAGTGTCTGAGCAGTGAAGCTCCTTATCATCATACTCATCGTTTGTTACAGTCAAAAATGACTTGGCCATTCATTTGCTGTCATGGACATGACCTCAGTGTTGTTTCCCTCCTGACGTCCATGCCTTTAGGAGCAAGAAATGAGGCCATTAGACCGTGAAACGAAGGGAACAAACAGGTTACAACACAAAACTAAGTTATTTGTGTCTGTCTGTTGTTCCAGTGTTGTTTCTCCTGTTGTAACGTTTCTTTAATGGCAATCGAGGTGTGCCCTCAAGTGAAACTTCTCAAAAACGGCTGCATGGGGAACTCACCACGCTCGCCTCTCTTAAAGAATTCGCACATGTCTAGAATATCGAAAACATGCAGGGCCCAAAAGAAATGGAACGGAAAAATAATTTGGAAAGATTTCGGATGCATGACATTACCACCACCACCTCCCCTCCCATCGAGAGACCCTCAAGTTTCTGTAGCGTAGCATGTTCTTTATTTTTAAACCTTTTCATGACAATACCTTTTCTGTCTGGGAGCTTGTTGGCTTGTCCTGGTACTTTATCCTGACGGGGCAGATCGCAGTATCATTTACGAAGATTCCAGACAAAATGATAGGCTAACGGATTATAATCTGTCTGGAGAATAGACGGTTTGAGCCCTAAGTTTGGCCAGTGCCCAAACGTTCACAGGGTATTCTATCTCTCCTTTTCTCTCCACAGAGTTATATTGACTTTCTCAGTCTAGCAGATGCGTGCTATTATACATAACGGTGAACAATGTTACAAAAATATTGTTACAACATGTCACTGGCTCAATAGCTGCAACAATCTGCCCTCGCTACACACAGTGAATTCAAACCTGGTAGCCTCAAAACATTTAAAGGATGGAAACTGTTTTTGAACTCATGGAAAGGCACTTTTTGAAACGTCCTTCCACACCGTTATTCAGACTGGCAAACACAGCAGTTTTTCAAGTAAAATGGGGAAATGACTTTCGGTAATTTAGAAATTTCGTCAGAGCCCACATGTACCAAGTCTTCGAATATTGAAAAATCCTCACAAGTTTTAGAAAGACGAACGGTATGACCTGTATTCTTGGAAGTTGTCAATACTTCTTCAAAATAAGAAAGATGGCTTGTCTAATCAGCCTTTGCCACCAACATGTCATCAAAGAAGGAGAGAACTGATACTTTAATCAAATGCAGCTTACATACCCAAAGGGCGAATGTTGCAGAGCTGTCACAAGCCTATCCAGCAGGGAAGTTGGGTGAAACTGTGATGATGGATTCTCCCCTTGTGTTCAATGGATGAGTTGGCAGGCAGGTCATCTGCTGATGTGGGTCCTCATGTGGGAATGAAGACCAATTCATGAGGCATAAAGTCGTCCACAGACGCTGCATGGAATGGAGTCCTGTAAGGATGGGCTCCGTTTTCTCTTATTCCTCTTTTCCTGGGATGGCGACTGCTCTGTCGCTTTCAAATGTCCATGTGCTCTGGGTAACAGTGATACGAATGTGCCGATGTCCTTTGGCGAAGTCAGTTTAGGGGACGTAAGAGGCCCAAAGTCAATGCAGAATCTGCCACCGTCATTTTGTAGTCACCAGAGCAATGGGAAATGAGTCTGGAGACTTAGAAAGTGCAAAGAGTTGTAGGTCTGACATGGATTTTTATATTTCTCAACAGACTTTGGAGAGTGGAGACTTCACGCAAATTCAAAAACCAATATTTTTTCACCTGATAGGTAACCAGAGCAAGTTTTGGTCATTATCCAAATATATATATATATATATATATATATATATATATATATATATATATATATATATATCACTGTCTTTTGGCCACGGGATAACTTGCTTTTCGCAATAACGTCATTAACACTGCGAAAAAATGGTTTCAATACTATCCAATCACTGTATTTTTCAAGTTGAATATGTATGGTAAACTGGCCTAACATTTTCATGTTTCTCCATCTCAGTTCAAACCTAGCTAGAAGGTCATTAGGACCGCCTTGGGTGACTACCTAAAAGGAAGCTCTGATGTCGAAATGTCGGTACTTTGATTTAGTGACTCTCTGTACGTAAACAGTACAGTTTGGACAGTTTCGGTGAGATTTTTTTTCACGTTTCTGAGCATTGTCATTAAACCATTCCAACACACTGCTGGATTATGTATGGTATGTTGGAAGAATGGACTGTTTTAATGATTTAGTGTGGGTGGGTGGGTGTAGGTGTGTTTGCATGTGTGTGGGGGGGAGGGGGTGGCGACTGTGAGTGTTGATGTATGTATAAATACATAATTATACTAACACAGGCTTTTATGTAACGATTTATAATGTCTTTTTGTAATGTCTTACGTACTTGTGAAATGATGTGGAGCAGAAGAAAAATTTCCGATGGACAATAAAGTTGATTGAATTGATCGAATTGAATTGAATGATTACGAGATTGTAGATTTATTTTATCTACCCTGAAATCAGTTGTGTACTACAATCACTTTGGAGATCCTCAAAATAATCTACCTTTAAAAATATAGACATCATCTCCAACCAAGCTGCGTACTTTATGGACTTCACGGACACCACATAAGATCCACTAGAATGCATTGAAACACGTTGTGGATACTTCCCCCCCCCCCCCCCCCCCCCCCCCCCCCCCCCCCCCCCCCCCCACCCCCCCCCCCCCCCCCAACACGGTGGATAAATTCTATTGCACTGTCCCTCTGCAACATATACATATTTTGCAGCAGTTGCCTACTGAGCGAGAAAGGGCTAAAAGAATGTTCTGCATATGCCTTGATTATCTGAGGTGATACAATCATGGGCAGCAAAACAAACAGACAAACAATGGAAGAGGAATCAGCCTGGAAACAGTGCAGAGGTCCTGAGAAAAATTGGGATAAACAGATTCTTTACACACATGACACGCACGCATACACACGTGTGTTTGTTTGTGTAAGTGTGTGTGCGTGTGTGTTTTGCGGCAACATATATACGTGTGTGTGTGTGTGTGTGTGTGTGTGTGTGTGTGTGTGTGTGTGTGTGTGTGTGTGTGTGTGTGTGTGTGTTTAATTTTACGTCTTTTCATATGGCGAGTTTTTAGACGATTGTGATATTTGTAAATGATATACATTAACATGGCATTGATATTATTATACAAATGAAAAACATAATTAAATATAAAGCTTAGATCAGTGAACATGAACATCATAAACAATGTCTGCCTCAAAAATACTGAAATCTCATACTAATGTACCGATGTGTGTGTGTGTGTGTGTGTGTGTGTGTGTGTGTGTGTGTGTGTGTGTGTGTGGTGTGTGTGTGTGTGTGTGTGTGTGTGTGTGTGTGTGTGTGTGAACTGGTCTAAAAAAAAAAAAAAACAAGAAAGCCCCAAGACCAGTGCTGGTGAAGTTCACTTCACGAAGAAGCAAGGCGAACCTCATGATGAGGAGGAGAGATCTGCGCAAATATAACATGAAAGGAGTTTACCTGAACGATGAACTGACACCCCTACGCTTCAAATTATTCAAAATTTGTAAGGCAGCACCTGGTGTGGACAGGGTATCCACTACTCATGATGGCAAAATTGTTTGCCAGCTGAAGGCCGCCCCTGGGAGGAACAGCAGTGGCAGTGCGGGATCTTCAGGCTGCAACGCGGTGTACGTAGAGTCACCCGACGACCTTTTCCGGATCGGTGTGACGAAGGTAGACTACACGGCGCTTGGGCTTCAGCACTTCATCTACACCAGCTAGGGGTTTGCCGGAGGTCGTGGTGATTCATCTGACTCATGTGTAGTCTCAACGTTATGTGCTTGTAGCTGTACTCACTCTTCATCTTGTCTATGTGTGGGTAATTGTTTCTATTCTTCCAATCAGTCTTCTGATGAGCGATCATCTAGTGTAGTAACTTCATCTGGGAATCCCATTTGCTTTCAAGCTTGCGCTTCTAATTGTGATGTCAATGATGATTATGTTCTTGATATGGATGTGGATCACACTGTTCGCCATGATCGTGAGCTGGCTTTTGTATCTTTAAATGTGTGTGGATTGCGTTCCCGTCTCCAGTGTTTGGAATTTGTGAACTATATTCAACTATTCGACATTGCCGTTTTCCTTGAGACTAAAACTGATGACCAAGATGCTTTATTTATCTTTGATTGCTTCAGTGACTTGGAATATGACGTTAAACTGTTTAACAGAAAATGCCTGTCTAATCGACGTTCTGGTGGTATTGGAATAGCCATCAAAAGCAAGCTATCTACGTGTGTGGAGATTTTACCTTATTCTGGTGGATGTGTGGCTTGGTGTCTATTAAAAAGATCATTGTCAGGTTATGATAAAGACTATCTGACTGGTGGCATATACATCCCTCCCGAAGGTTCAGTTTATAGCAATGTTGAACTGTTTGATGTGATTGAGACGTAATTGTTATCATTACAAGATAAATGTAAGGATTGTTATGTTTTGTTGTCGGGCGATTTTAATGCTATACCAAAAGTATGATGAGTGATTTTATTGACATGAATCAGTTCACTCAGTCTGTGTTCTCTGATTCTCTATGATACGAGCGAAGATAATGTCCAACCTTGTCAAAGATCATCTCAAGATAAGCAGAGGCCTAATAATTATGGGTTATCGTCTCTTAGATTTATGTAAATCACTGTCAATATACATTTTTAACGGAAGAATGGTTCAGATGCTGGCATTGGAAACATGCACATGTAAAGGAAACACAGTTGTTGATTATATCCTTGGTTCTAGATATGTGATGGAAAATGCAAGTAAGTTTAAAGTTGATGTTTTTGATGCGTTGTTCTCTGATGTGCATTGCCCATTATGCCTGTCTCTTCCAGTTAAAACCTGTTTTGTTTTCAATAAACCTAATTGTACTAAACACTCTCTGCATCAAATGTATGATAGTGCAAAGATTAGAAGATTGGATAACAACAAATGTAATGAATATAAAGAACATTTGACAAATTACAATGTTGATGAAATTGTAACTTTATTTGAACAAGGCACAGTATCAGTGAAATGAGTAAGCGGTTTTCGTCAATTCTTGTTGATTCAGCGAAGGATACATCTGGTGCTTACTCTAATACTTACAATAATAGATATTCAATGAAGCAGAATCAAAAGCTGGTTAGATAAGGAGTGTAAGGTTTATCGAAGCCAGTACTTTAAAGCAAAGCATAAAGTTAAATGTTTAAACTACTGTGCCTAATCTAAATAATTTTGCTGCTAAAAGCAAAGAATATAAAATGTTTTGAGACTATCTGAAAGAAGAGCAACGAGAAAATGGCATAGAGAATTGCAAGCTTTAAAAATTAGAAATCCAAGTGATTATTGTGGGAAAATTAAAGAAAAAAAAGCTTCATCGTGTCCTATATCTCTTGAAGAGCTTAAACATCATTTTCAGTCCCTTAATCAAAATACTGGATGTAATGATATCATTTTGGTAATGAAGTCTCTGAAGAAAACATCAATCTAGACATTTTAAATGAATCAGTTACTGAGGATGAAATTGAAAGAGTCATTAATGTTTAAAGAATAATAAAGCAGCAGGAGTTGATTTAGTAAGGAATGAATATATAAAGAATAGTGTTCCTTATATGACAAAGTTTGTATTGTTATTGTTTAATCGTGTTTTGGATTCTGGTATTATACCAGAAGATTAGGTGACGGGGTTAATTGTACCACTCAAAGGAGATCAACAAGACTGCAATAACTACAGAGAGATAACACTGTTGAGTTGTGTAGGCAAATTATTCACGTCAATTTCTAATAGCAGACTTACTTATTTTGTTGAAATAAATGGAGTTATTTCAGAAAACCAAGCAGGTTTTAGACAACATGCATTCAAAACGCTTGACCATGCTTTTGTTCTTAAATCATTGATGACATGTTTGCAATCAACAATGG
>JADBJO010023926.1:29909-55750 GCA_016801955.1 Conus betulinus | reverse complement strand
TGTGGGCGGCCTGGCTGTAAGCATCATGAATCGACTTGAATTGATGTGTTCCACCTTTTAAGTTTACTGGGCGTGGCATGCATTAATCACTCAGCTGGGATGAAAGTGACTGTAGCAATGGACATTAGGCACACTGTTTTCCTGGCGTGCACATAATGTCAGTGCAGACCTAGTTTATATAGTATGCACAGTGTGAACCACTTAGGATCTATTCCTAAAAGGTAATCTGTGTGCACTTAGACTTAAGTCGTAATCATTACAGAAGTGACGCAACAAGGAAAGTGGTGACCAAACGTGAGGACAGTACCAGCAGAAATGGAAAGGAGCTTCCACAGTCCTGCTACCTTCACACAAGAATCTGTAAACCAGACACAGAAGGAAAGTGAAGAAGCGAGCTGTTGGTAGCACCAGACGTCAGGTACTGAATCTGTCCACTGTGCACACAGTGTCAGTGCAAGTCATTTACTCTGTGCACATCACTTGCAGCTCTTCACATATGGTGCCATCTGTATAACAAGGATTCACAGTTCCCCCATGACCTCTTCTCCCTAATTCTATTACTGCATACATTAAGTGCTCTTCTCCATGGCTAGGGCATGTACACCTGATATGATGTACCCAGAAAACATGAACACACTGTGGCATTGGTCAATGTGCCCATTTTGACTGTCGACTGTGCACATGGAGCCGGTGCCAACCAACTCACTGTATGCACACCGCCTTCCTCTAGGATATTTTCTTACAGGAGTGAAGATGTGCAGTTAAACCATATCTTTTATTCTCTGACGACACTTTGTCCCGTTGATCGTCGGAAATATGTTTAATTCGTGTACCACTGGTTCAGAAGACGGCTTTTCTGACCCAAAATGTCATGCCGTCTCTCAAAGGTGTTGTTCCTTTATCTCGGTAATTATTAACATAAATGTGTGATGCATCTTATATGTTGAACCTCAATGTTACTTCATCAAGTCCAACCACTCTAGTTAGAACTGGCCACAGGCTAGGGCTTCAACCACCTCAACTACATGTAAGCATCTTGCGCCCATTTTCCTTACGTAAATCAAGTCCTGTTCTTCCTGTAATATCAACTTCGCGCACTATACTCTGAAAATAGACTGTAGCACTGGACACCTGGCACAACACATCGCCTGAACTGTGCGTGCAATGCCAGTGCCGACGAACTTACTGTGTGCACAGTTTACAAATCTGTAGGATCTTTCCCCTACAGTCAGGATCCTGTGCAAAGAAACTAAGCATTATAGTCTCCACCGATACACAGCACGTCCAAATCTTGTTGTGGTGATAAAATCTGTATCTCGATTCAACGTTAAATGTATTCGATCAGCATGCGTTGTGCAAGTCCTTTTAGGTCTGCCAGTCCTCTTATTGTGTAATGTGTCATTCTTGGTGTCTGCAAAGTCATCAAGACACCGATGTATGTATGCCTCGACGTAACTAAAAATAAATCCAGACATACACAACGACATAAAAGGTCATAGGCTGTCTTACCCCCTGTTCCACGCAATTTGTACCTGACAAATACTCTGGGGAGGGATTACACCTCTGAATTCATTCCCTACATTATGAACTCTGTACACAGACGACGTACCTCTAGAAACTTTCCCTACAAATACAACTTGGCCCAGACTCGTTCCACTGGGTACCAGTTGTGTGTGCAGACAATACATCTGTACAATCTATCCTTTCAAGTCCTAACTCAGTACATGTGACGCTGCTCTAGGTCCTGAATTCCCAGTGCGTAATAAAACCTCAAACTTCCATCTCCTGGTTTGTTCACTGCATACTTTGGAAGGTTAGGATACCAGAAAACGTTACTGGACTCGTGCCATGGGATAAATAGCAGCGACAGACCAGTCAGTAGGTGAATGGTTTATGGCATCCGTCATGCACGATGCCTTAGGCTCTGCAGATGTCAGTGCCACACCTCTTACTGTATACACATGTGGTATAATCAGGGCATCTTCCCCAGCAAGGTTGTCTGTGCAACCACCTTACAATGGTTTCAATACATTTTCTCGTCAGAAACCCATTTTCCTTACGTCACTCAAGTCCTGTGCTCTGTGGGATATGAATTCGCACAGTACACACTGAAAATGGACCGTAGCACTGGACGTTGGGCCCAAACACACCGTCTGTGAACTGTGCATACAATGCCAGTGCTGACCCACTTACTGTATGCACACAAAGCCAAACCTCTGGGATATTTTCCTACAGGTGAAATAAAGTGCCAGCAAATGAAAGGTCTGTTTCTTAAACAACACACTGGCATGCAATCATGAGTTTAGAATAGGAAAATGCTGAAAAGTATGATTATCTGTGATGAGACGGAGACACAGAGAGAGAGAGAGAGAGAGAGAGAGAGAGAGAGAGAGAGAGCGGGGGTGGGGGTGGGTTTGTTGAGAAAGGAAATGAGTGAGAGCGAAAGCAAGAGCAAGAGCAAGAGCGAGAGCCAGAGCCAGAGCCAGAACCAGAGCCAAAGAGCGAGAGCAAGAGAGAAATCCTCTAAATTCCTTCTTGTATGCATAAAGTGCCTTTTTCGATGGAAGATGAAACTGTATTTACACATTACATTTCATGTGGACTGTAGCACTGAACCTCAGGATCATCATCATGTCTGTGAAATGTGTCCATAATGCCAGTGCCGACCAGCTTACTATACGCACATATAGAACACCTCTAGGATCTTTCGCTACAGGTGAAAGCCTGTGCAAAGAAGCCGAGCATTGCAGCCTCTCTTACCGATACTGCCCTGTCAATCCTGTCTACATAACGCACCTGATCTAGCTTTACTTTGTACAAAATTCACGTGTTCTTTTGTTGGTATCGTCTTTGATTCTTGTACCAATGATTTTAGCAGACGTTTGTTCTGACCCAAATTCGGTTTCCATTTCTTTATTGTCCAATGGAATTTCTAGTCACCTTTCAGTCAGCCACAACACCTTTCAAACAGTTTGTCTTTTGGTCATCAGTAATTATTGACATGTAAATATGTGATGCGTCTTGTGTGTTCAACCTCAACTGTACCTTACCATGTCAAACCAACGCCTCAGTCTATATACAACTGGCTACGGTCTATCCAGGGTTTAAACCACCTCAATCACGTGTAAATATCGTGCGTGGGTTTCTTCCAGGCTTGAAACTTCTCGCAATGTTGTCAGGCAACATGCTTTCTAGTCTAGGAGTCTGGCATGGAATCGAAAAGAATGGAAGGAAAAGAAATGTGAAGCATGGAGAGGGGGGCACACTTACACCAACCCACCACACATGAACAGAGAGAAAGACTTTAAGAGAGAGAGAGAGAGAGAGAGAGAGAGAGAGAGAGAGAGAGAGAGAGAGAGAGAGAAACAGGCACGCAGACACACAAACGTAATGCAATACCAATACATGTTTAAAAGTGTGCCACTGTCTCAGAATAAAAGAGTTACAGTTGCATAATTGTCTTTGATGTATCTAACGAAACATACAAACAGCAATACAGTTCAGTTCAGTGGTTTTATTTAACGTCTGTTCACCATTGATGATATTAGACGAAAAATAATTTAAAGCGTCATCTCCAGCTAACAAAGCTTAACCTCAAAGATAAAAAATAATAACTTTTTGAATTAGTGGTAAAAATAAACACGCATCAAAGCAGCTTGGCAATTTTAGATTGTGCAATAATAGTAGCAATGTTTATGATAGAAGGGCTGGACAATATTTGACTGATATCTTGGACGTTGATATCAATAGAATTTTCTTTGTAAACTGGAGTTAAGACAGAACATTCTCTCAACAAATGATACACTGAAATAGGATTACCACAAGTACAAAAAACATGGCAAGAATATTTTGTGTTCCATGCATTTAACTTGAGTTTTGTTATTATCTTGGAAATGTGACGAGGACAAGTATTTACATATTTGAGATTTTCTCCACAATTTCTGTTATAAACACAATTTTCTAACTTTAGCAACATTTCTGACGAAGATGTTTTCAGTGAAGATAATGAATTACGATCGAGGCAATGTTTAGCTCCAGTTTAGCAGGTATGTCTGCTGCTTCATTCCATTTCAACCCACTATGAGAAGGAACCCAGCAAAAGTCAATACATATTCCATGAATCCTTAAACAGTGTATGACGTGATGAATATCAAAAAGTAAATCTTTCCGAGCCTTACCATCCCAATGTTCCAGAGACTGCAAGACAGATTTTGAATCAACACATATGAGAATATTGTGAAAAGGCATGGGAGCATCATAAATGTAGCTCAAAGCCATCAATATTGCATATAATTCTGCTGTAAATATGGAAAATCCTTTGCCAAGATGATAATCTTTTTCACATTCAGGCTAGGAATGACAAAACCAGAACCACTACCAATGTTATCTAGGACTGAGCCATCAGTGTAAATTTTCAGGTGATTGCTATAAAAATTGTCAAGATGAACTCTGACCTCACTAACCAAGAGATTAACGTTTTCAGTTTTAGAAACCTTTGTGTAATTATAATCAAAATTTCCACACAAATGCTCCCAAGGGGGAATCTTAGGCGTGATTGGATCTTCAGAAACTGTTGTTAAATCAATGTTACAATCAGACATAAGCTTATACGCGTAATTTCTAATTGGTTGTAAATATAAAATATTTTCTAGCTCGTTTGGGATAATCTTTGTTCGAATCCATCAATAGTTCTGCTGTAACTGAATTCTTAACGGACAGACTTCTAATCACATATTTTGATACGTCTAAGAGCCGTTGTTCTCGAAAAGGTAAAACCTCTGCAGCTTGATAACTTTTGATAGTATTTGCATGAACTGGTACACCTAAGCCAGTTTCACTGCTTTGCTATCCAAACTTTCTAGCTTTTTTAACAGATATTTTGGAGCAGAATAATATACTTCTTGGCCATACTTTAATTTGGATCGAACTAAAGAAGTAGACAAATGCAATAAAGTTTTCGTGTCTTGCCCCAAGGCTGACAGTTGATTATTTTTAAAAAGTTTAATCTTTTTCTGCCTTGGTTAATAAATGTCTATATGCTTTTTCCAACTAAGTTTTGTTGTCAAAAAGACTCCTAAAAATTTGACACAGTTTTGATATTTCATATATTATCCTCTAATTTCAAAATGGGGTAATATGGAAGGATTTTCACCATTATTAAATAGCAGCAAACATGTTTTTTCACCTGAGAATTTTAAAACCATTTTCTTTTATATAATTTGATAACTTGTTTAGTTCCTGTTGATAAATTGTCTGCACGTGACTGATAATCCTCTTATTCGAACTTTTTCTTAAACTGGTGTTTATCCATATTGCAATGTCATCAGCGTATTGAACCACATGTGTGTTCTTGGACAAAGCTTTTGGAAGATCATAAACAAAAATGGAGAATAAAATTGGAGCAATGATTGAACCTTGTGGAATCCCCATATCTATATTTCTGAAGGATGAGTAGGTATTGCCAATTTTTGTACACATGTGTCTATCCTTCAAAAAGGCTTTAATATATCCATACAATTTGCCACAATTCCAATCTCCTTCAATTTGAATAATAATCTGGCATGCCAAACACTGTCATATGCCTTTTTAACGTCAAAAAATGTGGCTAGTGTACTTTTTCTTCGTGAAAATTGACGTTTGACCCCGAGTAGTAAGCTTAACCAAATGGTCTGTAGTGCATCTCCCTTTCCTAAAGCCAGCCTGCTGAACTGGAATGATATTTTTTTTCACAATAAAAAGTGATCCGTTTGAGTATAATTTTTTCCATAATTTTTCCAACATGAGAAGTAAGCGAAATTGGTCTATAGCTGTTAACCGAAGATCTAATTTTGCCCTCTTTTAGAACTGGTACAACTACTGAACTCTTCCAGATTTTAGGAATAGCGCCAATATCCCAACATTTTTGGAATAAAGAATGTAGCAAACCTATCCAAGAAGAAGGCAAGTGACAGAGCATCTGGTAAGAAACACCATCTAGACCAACTGCTGAAATTGAAGAAGAAATAGAAGCTAATGCTTCTTTCAATTCTGTAATTTGTAAAGGAGAATTCAAATAGTGTTCTTGAATTGGGCTAGGGTCTGAATACATATCTTTTTCTTCTTTCGGTTGTTCTAAAAAGCTTAGCCTCTGAATTTAGACTTGCAGAACAACTGTTACATGAAAAAGTATTCACAAATGCCTCAGCCTTATCCAAAGCAGTTGGAAATTCCGTATCTAGTTTCACAGGAAATGACTGTGTCCTGTTACAATTTTTCATCTCTTTTATTTTCTTCCAAACTTTGTACATATCCTTTGATTCTGTAATCTCCGAGTAGCAAAATATTTCCCAATATGTCTTTTTTGCTTGAGCGATGACCTTTTTGCAAATATTTTTCTGTATTTTCATGGATTGAAAATTTTCTTCAGTCTTATTTCTAATCCATGACTTAAATGCCTTGCGCTTTGATGTCACCGCTATTTTACACCCCTCCGTCCACCACACATTACCAATATATTTACCAATTTACCAATTTTCTTGTAACCACATTTTGGTATCGCCTTATCAGCTGCAATACACTAAACAGCAATACACTAAATTATGTAGTTTATTTTTGCACTTACTGTGTACACACGACTTGCAAGCAACTCATAAGATCTGGAACCATCTGTATAACAGTAATTTACAATTCCTCATGACCTTATATTCCTCTAATTCTTTTACTGCATATATTAAGTGCTCTTTCTCCATGGCTATGGCATGGAAACGTTACATAATGTATCCTGAAAATATGAACTGGGGCTTCACCCCATGCGCACGTCATGTGACGTCGACTATCAACTGCGCGCATGGTGCTGGTGCCGACCATCTCACTATCTGTACACGCTCTAGCCTCTAGAATCTTTTCCTACGGCCCAAATATGTGCAATTAAACCATTGGTTTGATTCTGTACCAACACGTTGTCCTGTTGCTCGTGTGAAAATACGTAAATAATGTAGCGACGCACATCCTGTTTGTGTTCTGTGTTCACATCTGAACCGACCTAGTTGATTTCTACCGTTCACATGTTGCTAGGATATTCCCCACAAGCGTGATGTCTGTACAAATCACATTGGTCATACTTCTAGCTCTTTACTGACCCAGTTTGTGGTATACAACCCTGAACAGTGGATAAAAAGAAGTCATGTATTTGACAACAGAGCAATGATGGCATGGAGAAATTAGCCCATTACAGAATTCTACTTTCTGTGATAAGTCTCAAATCACTGATTTAGAAGACAAGTGTTCTAATCCAAAACGCGGTTTCCGTTTCTTTTTTGTCCAACAGAATTGCACACCATCTTTCAGTCAGTCCCATCAGCTATCAAGTTCTTTCTTCATTATTTGAGTAACAAACGTATAAATGTCTTTAGTTCTTCACCCATTCAATGCCCCATTAAACCTATGGATATGTGTAACCGGTGCAGCACTTGGCATCAGGCAATATGACATCTAAACTCACAGTAAATATGTTGTCTGCACAAACCAATCCATATTTCTGTAGCTGAACGGTCTGAAACAAAAATCATCTTTCAATATATTTTCCGTATTGTTACGGAATTATATAATTCGCATTAGTTTTGTGTTCGCGTAATAGAGCACACTTTTCACAATCAAAACTGTCTGCATTTCTTTTCTTGCAAAGTGAGACGACTGCAGGCAGAAATCTAAATAAATCTCAAAAAGTTTTCAAGAACTGTAGTTTTCCTAGGAATAGAACTACCTTTCTACTTTGGCAATAACGTAAAATTCAGTTTGTAGTCAGTCTTTCGTAAAGATTTGTTAATAACTTAAGGCGCACGGCTGCTTGCATTCACATGTTTGGATCACCAACAATCATGAGCTCTTGCTTTAGGTATATTTGGAAAGAATATCTGCTGCTCATGTTAAACGGTCTGATCTTTGCAAAAATGGAATCAAAACTTACCATATGTGGATGCGATATAATTGTTTTCTCTGTATGAAAAGCAGTCCTTTTAGTGACGAAACTTTCCAAAAAAAAAAGGAAAATAGATTTTTAAAACTGTTTTTGCCTCATATTTACAGCTGTTTATGATTTGGGTGACTTTCTACCACAGTGGAGAAGGAAAGATCTTGGTATGTGTCATTCTGCTACCTTCAGTACCGCTAATGCTTGTATTTGATGACGGATTTGCAACGACACACACAAAAGCACGCACTCATGCACTGACACTGACAACTGAAACTGTGTGATTACTCAAGACACGTTTACAGAAACGAGTCAAAAACGAACTGTAGCACTGGACTTGAGGCACATCATGACGTCTGTCAAGTGACCACACGATGCCGGTGCCAGTTTACTGTATGCACACACTGGACACCTCCAGGGCCTCTCCTACAAGTGTATTACTACTGCAAAAGAAAAAAAAAAACATTGTTCAGAAATATACAGTCCTCTTGATCCTATCTTAAATGAGTATCAATGCCAAGATGGAAAGAAAGGAAATGGAGAGAGAGAGAGAGAGAGAGAGAGAGAGAGAGAGAGAGAGAGGGGGGGGGGGGGAGAAATGCAAATGTTGAGTCAGGTTAGGCCATGGCCCATAACTGAATGGAAGGGGGAGCACATTCATAAAAAACACCCTATATCATGCATCTGGTAACTCAATAACATCCACATTAAAGAAAACAAATATATGTTAGAAAACTGACGACACAATAAGATGTGCATTATATAAATACATGCTATGACGTTACAGTAGTGTTTTCTGCCCTGTGCATAAATATTGTGCCAGACTGGAAATATTTTAATTTCTTGATGACAAGAGCAAAGAGAATTTAAAATAACGAAGGTCGTTGTAATGCTCTGGCTTAAGCACAGTATGCATATGCAGCTTATTCTCTACAGACATTCTCTACCGACACACTGTCCTGTTGATCGTATGAAATATACTGAGAGGCATAAATTCTGCACAAACATAAAACATCATGCAGAAAAATCTCATTTGTCAGTTATTTAATCGAAATCTTGGTAACAACTTAAACCAAATCTGCGTTAGAAAATTTGATTGAAAAGGGCATGTGTGCCCGAGTAGAAAATGGGAAGGAGCTTCCACAGTCCAGCTACCTTCACACAAGAAGCTGTAAACCAGACACAGAAGAAAAGTGAAGAAGCGAACTGTTGGTAGCACCAGACGTCAGGTACTGAATCTGTCCACTGTGCACACAGTGTCAGTGCCAAGTCATTTACTCTGTGCACATCACTTGCAGTTCTTCACGTCTGGTGCCATCTGTATAACAAGGATTCACAGTTCCCCCATGACCTCATCTTCCACTCGCAATTCTTTTACAGCATACATTAAGTGCTCTTCCCCTTGTTATGGCATATAAACCTTACATAATATACCCTGAAAACATGAACAAACTGTGGCATTGGGACAATGCGCCCATCACGTCGACTGTCAACTGTGCACATGACGCCAGTACCAACCAACTTAACTGTATGCACAAACTCTACCTCTAGGATCTTTTCCTACAGGTGCAATATGTGCAATAAAGCCATGTTAAGCCATACCTCTTGTTCTCTACCAACAGCCCTGTTGATTGAAATGTTTCAGGTAGTGACGGACATTCTGTACGTTATCTGTGCACACCTAAGCGCAGACAGTTGAATTTTAAAACTGACGTACTGTTAGCTTCTTCTTCAGATGTGTGGCGTCTCCATAAATCGCCTTGATCATACTTCTCTCTTTACTTACAATGCTGAACTGTGCCTGAAATGTCAGGTGGAAGTGTCAACCTGTGCTTTCTCTAACACCGAAATAACAGACGGCTGTTCTCCAGGGTTACGGTTATAATGTACCCTGAAAGTATGAACAAACTGTGGCATCGGTCATTGTGCCCATCACGTTGACTGTCGGCTGTGCACATGGTGCCGGTGCCAAGCAACTTACTGTATGCACAAACTCATACCTCTAGGATCTTTTCCTACAGGTCGAACAATGTGCAGTTAAAACATATGTTTTGTTCTCTACCAACACTTTGTCCTGTTGCTCATGTGAAAATATGTAAATGTAGTGATGATCCTGTTCGTTATCTGTGCAGACGTCAGCACCGACCTATTCAAATTCTATGGTTCACATCCTGCTAGCCCATTCCCCAGAAGTGTGGTGTCTGTATTAATCACCTTGGTCATACTTAACTCTTCACTGACCCACTTTGTGTTATACAACACTGAAAACAGGTCAGGTGGAAATGTCAACAGAACATGGAGAAATTAGCTTTAGTCATTACAAAATTCACATGTTCTTTCTTACACCACCGAAATAAAAGACGATTGATTCACCCAAAATGCAGGTTCCGTTCCTTTTTCACACAATGGACTTTCCATCTCTTTAGTCAAACCAACTATCAAAAGAGAGCCTTCCCTATGTTCTCTCAGCAATCATTAACGTTAAACATGTGATGGGACTTACATGTTCAAGCTTAATGTTACCTGGTCAAACCAACCCCTCATCTAATTACAACTGGATCCAGTCAGCCTCTGGTTTTAAACCACCTCGACTACATGTAATCATGCAATGGTTTGTCCAGGCTGTAAAGTTCTCACAATATTGTGAGTAATGCTGCTTTCTAGTCTACGTGTCTGGCATGGAAGGAGGAGAGATGGGAAGATGAAGAAATGTGAAGCCTGAAGGGGAGGGGGTTCACACTCACACCCACCCATCCACACATGCGCAGAGAGAGAGAGAGAGAGAGAGAGAGAGAGAGAGAGAGAGAGAGAGAGAGAGAGAGAGAGAGAGAGAGAGAGAGAGAGAGATGTGACTGGTTTTCTTTTTCAATACATTTTGAGAGTTGACCTTGACCAGGTGACAGCCCTGTTATGACTCATTGTGGATGGTCTGGCTATATTCCATGATTATCAATACCAAGATTGAAAGACAGAGAGGCAGACACCTGCATATATACTATCAGCCACAGACTGTTCCGTGATCGTGTTACTGTGTCAGTGTTGAAATGCTAACAGCATAAGGCGAGAGGAGAGGAGAGGAGAAGGAGGGAGGGGGGAGGGAGAGAGAGAGTGAGAGAGAGACAGAAACAGAGACAGAGACACACAGAGATGGACAGAGATAGAGAGAGAGAGAGAGAGAGACAGACAGACAGACAGACAGAGGGTGCTTGGTTCTCTTCAATCTCTTTTAAGAGTTGACTTTAACACGGTGACAGCACTATTGTGGTTCATCGTGGTCGGCCTGGGCTATAAGCAGCATGAATTGACTTGGAACCGTTGTGTTCCACCTTTTATGTTACTGCGCGACAGCATGCACGAATCATACAACTGGGATATGACAGACTGTAGCAATGAACATTGGGCACACCGTTTTCCTGGCGTGCACACCATGTCCGTGCAGACCTAGTTGATATATACACAGTGTCAACCTCTTAGGATCTATTTCTAAAAGGTACTCGATGTGCAATTGGATTTTAGTCGTAATCATTACAGAAGTGACGCAACAAGGAAAGTGGTGACCAAACGTGAGGACAGTACGAGGAGAAAATGGGAAGGAGCTTCCACAGTCCAGCTACCTTCACACAAGAATCTGTAAACCAGGCACAGAAGAAAAGTGAAGAAGCGAGCTGTTGGTAGCACCAGACGTCAGGTACTGAATCTGTCCACTGTGCACACAGTGTCAGTGCCGAGTCATTCACTCTGTGCACATCACTTGCAGCTCTTCACGTCTGGTGCCATCTGTATAACAAGGATTCACAGTTCCCCCATGACCTCGTCTTCCTCTCCCAATTCTTTTACTACATACATTAAGTTCTCTTCTCCATGGCTATGGCATGTAAACCTGATATGATGTACGCTGACAGTATGAACAAACTGTGGCATTGGACAATGTGCCCATCACGTCGACTGTCAACTGTGCACATAGTGCCGGTGTCAACCAACTTACTGTACGCACACTGGTGAACCTCTAGGATCTTTTCCTACAGGCTTGCAAATGTGCAGTTACACAATACGTTTTTTCTGCCGACATATCGTCTTGTTGATCATGTGAAATACGTAAATAATGTAGCGATGCACATCCTGCGTGTGTTCCGTGTTCACATCAGCGCCGACCTAGTTGATTTTTACCGTTCAAAAACCAACAGGCTATTCCCCACAAGTGTGCTGTCTGTACAAATCACCTTCGTCATACCTCCAACTCTTCACTCAGACAGTTCGTGTTATACAAAGCTGAACACTGTATAAAACAGCTCAGGTGGAAATGTCAACAGAAAAAAACGGCATGAAAAAACAAAGCTTTTGGTCTCACAAAATTCACACGCACTTTCTGACTCCTATACCACTGATTTAGAAGACAGCTGTTCCAACCCAAAATGTCATGCCATCTCTTAAAGATTTTTTTCCATTGTTATCGCAATACTTAGTATACGTGTCTGATGCGTCTTGTATGCTCAACCTCAACATTACGGAGTCAGACCATTCTAGTTACAACCGGCTATAGTCTCGGGTTTAAACACCTCAACTACATGTCAACATCATGCACGGGTTTTGTCCACGCTTTAAAGTTCTCACAATATTATAAGGCATGCCTCTTTCTGGTCTACGAGTCTGACGAGGAGAGGAGAGAAGGAGAGAAAAAAAAGTGAAGCGAGGAACAAGACACACACATACCCACAAAGGCACAAGAGAGACAGAGAGAGAGAGAGAGAGAGAGAGAGAGAGAGAGAGAGAGAGAGAGAGAGAGAGAGATTCGTCTCGGATCTATCCTGAGAGTCGACTTCAACAAGGCGACTTATGACTCAATGAGGTCTGCCTGGCTGTAAGCATCATGAATCGACTTGAATTGATGTGTTCCACCTTTTAAGTTACTGGGCGATGGCATGTATTAATCACTCAGCTGGGATGAAAGTGACTGTAGCAATGGACATTAGGCACACTGTTTTCCTGGCGTGCACATATTGTCAGTGCAGACCTAGTTTATATAGTATGCACAGTGTGAACCACTTAGGATCTATTCCTAAAAGGTAATCTATGTGCACCTAGACTTAAGTCGTCATCATTACAGAAGTGACGCAACAAGGAAAGTGGTGACCAAACGTGAGGACAGTACGAGGAGAAAATGGGAAGGAGCTTCCAGTCCTGCTACCTTCACACAAGAAGCTGTAAACCAGACACAGAAGAAAGTGAAGTGAAGAAGCGAGCTGTTGGTAGCACCAGACGTCAGGTACTGAATCTGTCCACTGTGCACACAGTGTCAGTGCCATGTCATTTACTCTGTGCACATCACTTGCAGCTCTTCACGTCTGGTGCCATCTGTATAACAAGGATTCACAGTTCCCCCATGACCTCTTCTCCCTAATTCTATTACTGCATACATTAAGTGCTCTTCTCCATGGCTAGGGCATGTACACCTGATATGATGTACCCAGAAAACATGAACAAACTGTGGCATCGGTCAATGTGCCCATCTCGACTGTCGACTGTGCACATGGAGCCGGTGCCAACCAACTCACTGTACGCACACTACTTAACCTCTAGGATCTTTTCTTCGACGCCTTCCTTGCACTGAAGAAGTCAAGCGAAGGAAATTTCGTTGTATGTTTGTTTCTTGCCAAGAAGTCCCAAGAGGTCGAAACGTCGTGTTTTGTCTTGGTGACTCGTTTGTCCACGTTTCTCTGGTCCGCTAACATTTAAGATTTTCTTTACGCCAAAATCGTCTCATTTTGCAACTCTCCAAAATGTCATGCCATCTCAAGAGTTTCCTTTATTCGGTAAATAACAAATGTGTGATGCATTATATGTTGAACCTCAATGTTACTTCATCAAGTCCAACCACTCTAGTTAGAACTGGCCACAGTCTAGGGTTTAAACCACCTCAACTACATGTAAGCATCTTGCGCCCATTTTCCTTACGTAAATCAAGTCCTTCTTCTTCCTGTAATATCAAATTCGCGCACTATACTCTGAAAATAGATTGTAGCACTGGACACCTGGCACAACACATCGCCTGAACTGTGCGTGCAATGCCAGTGCCGACGAACTTACTGTGTGCACAGTTTACAAATCTGTAGGATCTTTCCCTACAGTTAGGATCCTGTGCAATGAAGCTAAGCATTATAGTCTCCACCGATACACTGCACGTCACAATCTTCTTGTGGTCATAAATGTGTGTATCTCGATTCAACGTTAAATGTATTTGATCAACATGCGTTGTGTAAGTCCTTTTAGGTCTGCCACTCCTCTTATTGTGTAATGTGTCATTCTTGGTGTCTGCAAAGTCATCAAGACACCGATGTATGTATGCCTCGACGTAACTAAAGATAAATCCAGACATACACAACGACATAAAAGGTCATAGGCTGTCTTACCCCCTGTTCCACGCACTTTGTACCCGACCCATACTGTGGGGGGGATTACACCTCTGAATTCATTCCCTACATTATGAACTCTGTACACAGACGACGTACCTCTAGAAACTTTCCCTACAAATACAACTTGGCCCAGACTCGTTCCAATGGGTACCAGTTGTGTGTGCAGACGATACATCTGTACAATCTATCCTTTCAAGTCCTAACTCAGTACATGTGACGCTGCTCTAGGTCCTGAATTCCCAGTGCGTAATAAAACCTAAAACTTCCATCTCCTGGTTTGTTCACTGTATACTTTGGAAGGTTAGGATACCAGGAAAACGTTACTGGACTCGTGCCATGGGATAAATAGCAGCAGTGCGACAGACCAGTCAGTAGGTGAATGGTTTATGGCATCAGTCATGCACGATGCCTTAGGCTCTGCAGATGTCAGTGCCACACCTCTTACTGTATACACATGTGGTATAATCAGGGCATCTTCCCCAGCAAGGCTGTCTGTGCAACAACCTTACAATGGTTTCAATACATTTTCTCGTCAGAAACCCATTTGCCTTACGTCAATCAAGTCCTGTGCTCTGTGGGATATGAAATTCGCACAGTATACACTGAAAATGGACCGTAGCACTGGACGTTGGGCCACAACACATCGTCTGTGAACTGTGCATACAATGCCAGTGCTGACCCACTTACTGTATGCTCATAAGCCAAACCTCTGGGATATTTTCCTACAGGTGAAATAAAGTGCCAGCAAATGAAAGGTCTATTTCTTAAACAACACACTGGCATGCAATCATGAGTTTAGAATAGGAAAATGCTGAAAAGTATGATTATCTGTGATGAGACGGAGACAGACAGAGAGAGAGAGAGAGAGAGAGAGAGAGAGAGAGAGAGAGAGAGAGAGGGAGAGAGGGGGGGGGGTTGAGCGAGAAAGGAAAGGAGCGAGAGCGAGAGCAAGAGCACAGAGCAAGAGCAGAGCCAGAGCCAGAGCCAGAGCCAGAGAGAAATCCCTCTAAATTCCTTCTTGTGTGCATATAAAGTGCCTTTTTCGATGGAAGATGAAACTGTATTTACACATTACATTTCATGTGGACTGTAGCACTGAACCTCAGGAACATCATCATGTCTGTGAAATGTGTCCATAATGCCAGTGCCGACCAAATTACTATATGCACATATCGAAAACCTCTAGGATCTTTCCCTACAGGTGAGACTCTGTGCAAAGAAGCCAAGCATTACAGCCTCTACCGACACACTGCCCTGTCAATCCTGTCTACATAACGCACCTGATCTACCTTTACTTAGTACAAATTTCATGTGTTCTTTCGTTGGTATCGTCTTTGATTCTTGTACCACTGATTTAGCAGACGTCTGTTCTGACCCAAATTCGGTTTCCATTTCTTTATTGTCCAGTGGAATTTCCAGTCACCTTTCAGTCAGCCACAACACCTTTCAAACAGTTTGTCTTTTGGTCATCAGTATTACTGACATGTAAATATGTGATGTGTCTTGTGTGTTCAACCTCAACTGTACCTTACCATGTCAAACCAACGCCTCAGTCTACATACAACTGGCTACGGTCTATCCAGGGTTTAAACCTCAATCACATGTGAATATCGTGCACGGGTTTCTTCCAGGCTTGAAACTTCTCGCAATGTTGTCAGGGAACTTGCTTTCTAGTCTAGGAGTCCGGCATGGAATAGAAAAGGGAAGGAAGAGAAATTGGAAGTGTGGAAAGGGGAGCACACTCACACAGCAACCATCCACACATTAACAGAGAGAGAGAGAGAGAGAGAGAGAGAGAGAGAGAGAGAGAGAGAGAGAGAGAGAAACAAGCATGTAGACAAACGTGATACAATACCAATACATATTTACAAATATCCACTGTCTCTGAGTAAAAGGGTTACAGCAGGACAATTGTCTGATATATCTAACGAAGTATACAAACAGGAATACATTAAAGCATATAGTTCATTTTTGCATTTATGTGCACACACGACTTGCAGCTCATACGTTCTGATACCATCTGTATAACAGTAATTTACAATTCCCTCATGACCTTGTATTCCTCTAATTCTTTTACTGCATATATTAAGCGCTTTTCTCCATGGCTATGACATGGAAACCTCATATGTATCCTGAAAATATGAACTGGGGCTTCACCCCATGCGCACGTCATGTGACGTCGACTGTCAACTGCGCGCATGGTGCTGGTGCCGACCATCTCACTGTATGCACATGTTCTAGCCTCTAGAATCTTTTCCTACAGGCCCAAATATGTGCAATTAAACCATTCCTTTGATTCTGTACCGACACGTTGTCCTGTTGTTCGTGTGAGATACGAAAATAATGTAGTGATGCATATCCTGTGTGTGTTCTGTGCACACATCAGCACCGAGCTAGTTGATTATTCCCCACAAGTGTGATCATACTTGTAGCTCTTTACTGACCCAGTTTGTGGTATACAGCCCTGACCAGTGCATAAAAGAAGTCATGTATTTGACAACAGAGCAATGATGGTATGGAGAAATTAGCATGGTCATTACAGAATTCTACTTTCTGTGCTAAGTCTCAAATCACTGATTCAGAATTCGAGCGTTCTAATCCAAAACGCGGTTTCCGTTTCTTTTTTGTTTGTCCAACAGAATTTCACACCATCTTTTAGTCAGTGCCATCAGCTATCAAGTTTTTTCTTCATTATTTGAGTAACAAACGTATAAATGTCTTTAGTTCTTCACCAGCTCACCGCCCCATTAAACCTATGGATATGTGTAACTAACGCAGCACTTGGCATCAGGCAATTTAACAACTACAATTCCTGTAAATATGTTGTCTGCACAAACCAATCCATATTTCTGTAGCTGAACGGTCTGAACCAAAAATCAACTTTCATATAACATTTTTTTCCGTATTGTTACAGAATTATATAATTCGCATTTAGTTTTGTGTTAGCATAACAATCAAAACTGTCTCCATTTTTTTTTTTGCAAAGTGAGGCGACTGCAGGCAGAAGTCTAAACAAAACTCGAAGATTTTTTTTCAAGAACTTTAGTTTTCCAGGAATAGAACTACATTTCTACTTTGGCAATAACGTAAAATCAGTTTGTAGTCAGTCTTTCGTAAAGATTTGTTAACTTAAGGAGCAAGGCTGCTTGCATTCACATGTTTGGATCACCAACAATCATGAGCTCTTGCTTTGGTATATTTGTAAAGAATATCTGCTGCTCATATTAAATGGTCAGATCTTCGCAAAAATGGAATCAAAACTTACCATATGTGGATACGATTTTAATTTTCTCTGTATGCAAAGCAATCCTTTTAGTGACGGAACTTTCAAAGAAAAGGACAATTTTATGACATGGAAAACAGATTTTAAAAAAGGTTTGACTCATGTTTACAGCTGTTATAATTGGGGACTTTCGACCACAGAAAACATATGGAGACAAAGAGACATGGGTCGTATTGTACAAGGGCCGTGTGCTTTCCCCATGAGAGTGGCCTGCTGGTCACACACTGAAAGTGTATTGTGACGATGCTAGTGCAACAAAAGTCGGAAACAATGCTGTCCAGTTTAAAGCGTTCATGCTCTCCTACTCGCCATGTCATTATGTCGCACTGCAGTCAGATCATTTAGCGTTATTTCACTCTGCATGGTAAGATGCAGCCATATCATTCCTGTCCATATTTTAAGATGCAAAACTAGTTTTTCCTCTCCATGCCATATGGCGCAAAACCGAGACATTACTGACACAAAAAAAGCCACTTCGTTTAGCGGATATGACATATGCAGAAAATTTTAGTCGTCATAGCACAGCGACCACATAGGGTCCAGAACTGTTACAAATGTCAATCCTGAAAAGTTTATATCGTGAAAAAATTCACGACATGGCAGTAAAAAACTATGGATCTCTTTGAAGCCAGAGAGATTCGGACGTGTTGGAAGCTCCAAACATTCACTTTGTCAGTTCCAAATTTACAAAAACGTTAAAAATGAAAAATAAATCCTACAGAAATGATATACACGAAAAAGGTTACACGAGGCAATTTCAGTTTCGTTTTTCTTTGCCTCTAGACCGATTTTTTTTTTTGCCCATAGCTTGGCCGACCAAAGAAATCAAAAAGAAAAGAAGACAACTGAAAAAATGCAAGACTTGCTTCCAGTAACGCCTATATACCTACCTTGCTAAACACACTGGCTTCACAGTATGGGTACGACAGACAAGACTAGGTCAAGCTGGACCAGCCAGCTTAATTACAACCAGATAATACATGTATGTGTCACGCAGCTGTCTAGGAAAATGTCAGTGTTGACCAACTTTGAGTCCACAGTCAACATACCTTTTGCCATTTTCACTGTTGAATTGTCCTAATTTAAAAAAAAAATGGGAGACGGAAGACAGACAGGAGAGGGAGAGGAAATACGGTGGGGAAAGAAAAGTGGTCAAACAAACAGGTTCCACAAGGAGCATGTGACCATTGGGCAGAGGGCCCATTATGTCAATAACACACCCTGTCAGTGCCAACCTGTGTGGCCGGCAGTGCAGTATTTCTACCTCCAGTGTTTAGCACTACAAGCTTGAACACTGTGCAGAGACACACTTCTGCCATCTTTCCCTGAAATAAACTGACTGCACATGCTATACACTTCCAGGACCATTCTCTACAATGTGAACACACTGAACAACGCATACACCACAAGGGTCACCCCTACAATGTGAAGTCTGTATAGGGTATACACCCTCAGGATGATTCCCTACAATGTTAATTATGTACGGGGCATAATGCTTTATTTGCTGAGGGAATCCCAGTAGGACACACGAAAGTACAAACGCATGCACTAACGCGCACTCACACTGACGATTAATACTATGATTACTCAAGACTCGTTTACAGATACGAATCCAACATGAACTGTAGCACTGGACTTTAGGCACATCATGTCGTCTGTCAAGTGTGACACACGATGCCGGTGCCAGTTTACTGTATACACACTGCACACACACCTCCAGGTCACTCTCCTTACAGGTGATTCTATTGTGCAAAAGAATGAAACATGCATTTTTTTCAGGGATATACTGCCCGTTGACCAATCTGACATAATTATCAATCCCAAAATGGAAAGAGAGAGGAAGACAGAGAGTGAGAGAGGGAGAGAGAGAGAGAGGGAGAGGGAGAGAGAGAGAGAGGGAGGGATGAGGTAAGGAGACAGTGGGAACAGACAGTTACTAAGAGAGAGAGATGGAGACAGGTTGTCAGACAGCTAGGAAAAAAGGGTGAACTGATGTATTCCAGTGTGGAGTCCACTGACCTTTGGGTTGGTCCCTCAACATTAGAGCACCGCCCCCTGTCTCCGGTCCAAGGCCCCATGTGCTGCTTGCACACTGTCAACGCACAGGAATGCAGAAGGCAGCTGTCCACAGCCACATTCTACACAGACAATACAATAAGATAGATGACACATCAAGACAGGGATACATGGGTGGCATTGTACAAGGGCCGTGTGCTAGGACGTTTCCCTACAATGTACAGTCTGTACAGGGTATCATGCTTTTTTTCTTAGGAAATTCCACCAGGACACACAAAAGCACAAAACACACATGCATTAACGCAAAGACACACTGACGAGAAAAAACGTGTGATTGCAAACACTCGTTTATAGATAGGAGTAAAAAAAATAAATGTAGCACTGGACTTTAGCACATCATGACGTCTGTCAAGTGTGCTCAATGCCGGCACACATTTAAATGCTCACACCCGAGTCACTTAAGTCTATGGAGACGACGTGCGATTGATTTGAAGATTTGAAGATTTTACATTTCCCCAATGACCTTGTCTTCTCTCATTCTTTTACTGCACACATTAAGCTCTTCTCCATAGCTATGACATGTAACCTTGTATAATGTACGCTAAAAGTATGAAAAAACACTGTGGCACTGAACACTGCGCCAGTTGCATTGACTGTCAAACTGTGCACAGGGTGCTGGTGCCAACCAACTTACTGCATGGTCCATACCTATAGAATCTTTTCCTACAGGCTTCAACATGTGCAGTTTGACCATTCTTTTCATTCTCTACCGACACACTGTCCTGTTGATCGTATGAAATATACTGAGAGGCATACATTCTGCACAAACATAAAAAAAATCATGCAGAAAAATCTCATTTGTTAGTTATTTAATCCAAAACTTGGTAACAACTTAAACCAAATCTGCGTTAGAAAATTTGATTGAAAAGGGCATGCGTGCCCGAGTAGAAAATGGGAAGGAGCTTCCAGTCTGGCTACCTTCAAACAAGAAGCTGTAAACCAGACACAGAAGAAAAGTGAAGAAGCGAACTGTTGGTAGCAGCAGACGTCAGGCACTGAATCTGTCCACTGTGCATACAGTGTCAGTGCCAAGTCATTTACTCTGTGCACATCACTTGCAGCTCTTCACGTCTGGTGCCATCTGTATAACAAGGATTCACAGTTCCCCCATGACCTCGTCTTACTCTCCCAATTCTTTTACAGCATACATTAAGTGCTCTTCTCCATGTTATGGCATGTAAACCTTACATCATATACCCTGAAAACATGAACAACTGTGGCATTGGACAATGTGCCCATCACGTCGACCGTCAACTGTGCACATGACACCAGCCAAACCAACTTAACTGTATGCACAAACTCTGCCTCTAGGATCTTTTCCTACAGGTGCAACATGTGCAATAAAGCCATATTAAGCCATACCTTTTCTCTACCAACAGCCCTGTTGACTGTCTGAAATGTTTAAGGTAATGATGGACATTCTGTACGTTATCTGTGCACACCTAAGCGCAGACAGTTGAATTTTAAAACTGACGTACTGTTAGCTTATTCTCCAGATGTGTGGCGTCTCCATAAATCACCATGATCATACTACTCTCTTTACTTACAATGCTGAACTGTGCCTGAAATGTCAGGTGGAAGTGTCAACCTGTGCTTTCTCATAACACCGAAATAACAGACGGCTGTTCTCCAGGGTTACGGTTATAATGTACCCTGAAAGTATGAACAAACTGTGGCATCGGTCATTGTGCCCATCACGTCGACT
The DNA here is from genome assembly GCA_016801955.1 of Conus betulinus. NCBI lineage: Eukaryota > Metazoa > Mollusca > Gastropoda > Neogastropoda > Conidae > Conus > Conus betulinus. The sequence goes on along the minus strand of JADBJO010023926.1, from coordinate 34,328 downwards.
GTCGACTGTGCACATGGTGCCGGTGCCAAGCAACTTACTGTATGCACAAACTCATACCTCTAGGATCTTTTCCTACAGGTCGAACAATGTGCAGTTAAAACATATGTTTTGTTCTCTACCAACACTTTGTCCTGTTGCTCATGTGAAATATATAAATGTGGTGGTGATCCTGTTCATTATCTGTGCAGACGTCAGCACCGACCTATTCAAATTCTATGGTTCACATCCTGCTAGCCCATTCCCCAGAAGTGTGGTGTCTGTATTAATCACCTTGGTCATACTCTAACTCTTCACTGACCCACTTTGTGTTATACAACGCTGAAAACAGGTCAGGTGGAAATGTCAACAGAACATGGAGAAATTAGCTTTAGTCATTACAAAATTCACATGTTTCTTTCTTACACCCACCGAAATAAAAGACGATTGATTCACCCAAAATGCAGGTTCCGTTCCTTTTTTCACACAATGGACTTTCCATCTCTTTAGTCAATCAAACCAACTATCAAAGACAGTCTTCCCTATGTTCTCTCAGCAATCATTAACGTTAAACATGTGATGGGACTTATATGTTCAAGCTTAACGTTACCCAGTCAAACCAACCCCTCATCTAATTACAACTGGATCCAGTCAGCCTCCGGTTTAAACCATCTCAACTACATGTAAACATGCAATGGTTTTTTGTCCAGGCTGTAAAGTTCTCACAATATTGTGAGTAATGCTCCTTTCTAGTCTACGTGTCTGACATGGAAAGGAGGAGAGATGGGAAGATGAAGAAATGTGAAGCCTGAAGGGGAGGGGGTTCACACTCACACCCACCCCCATCCACACATGCAGAGAGAGAGAGAGAGAGAGAGAGAGAGAGAGAGAGAGGAGAGAGAGAGAGAGAGAGAGATGTGACTGGTTTTCTTTTTCAATACATTTTGAGAGTTGACCTTAACCAGGTGACAGCCCTGTTATGACTCATTGTGGATGGTCGGGCTATATTCCATGATTATCAATACCAAGATTGAAAGACAGAGAGGCAGACACCTGCACATAATACTATCAGCCACAGAATGTTCCGTGATCGTGTTACTGTTTCAGTGTTGAAATGCTACACAGCATAAGGCGAGAGGAGAGGTGAGGAGAGGAGAGGAGAAGGAGGGAGGGGAGGGAGAGAGAGAGAGAGAGAGAGAGAGAGAAGACAGAGACAGAGACACACAGAGATGGACAGAGAGAGAGAGAGAGAGAGAGAGAGAGAGAGACAGACAGACAGACAGACAGACAGATGGTGCTTGATTCTCTTCAATCTCTTTAAAGAGCTGACTTTAACACGGTGACAGCACTATTGTGGTTCCTCGTGGTCGGCCTGGCTATAAGCAGCATGAATTGACTTGGAACCGTTGTGTTCCACCTTTTACGTTACTGGGCTACAGCATGCACGAATCATACAAATGGGATATGACAGACTGTAGCAATGAACATTAGGCACACCGTTTTCCTGGCGTGCACACCATGTCCGTACAGACCTAGTTGATATATACACAGTGTCAACCTCTTAGGATCTATTTCTAAAAGGTACTCCATGTGCAATTGGATTTTAGTCGTTATCATTACAGAAGTGACGTAACAAGGAAAGTGGTGACCAAACGTGAGGACAGTACGAGTAGAAAATGGGAAGGAGCTTCCACAGTCCTGCTACCTTCACACAAGAAGCTGTAAACCAGACACAGAAGAAAAGTGAAGAAGCGAGCTGTTGGTAGCACCAGACGTCAGGTACTGAATCTGTCCACTGTGCACACACAGTGTCAGTGCCATGTCATTTACTCTGTGCACATCACTTGCAGCTCTTCACGTCTGGTGCCATCTGTATAACAAGGATTCACAGTTCCCCCGTGACCTCTTCTCCCTAATTCTATTACTGCATACAGTAAGTGCTCTTCTCCATGGCTAGGGCATGTACACCTGATATGACGTACCCAGAAACCATGAACACACTGTGGCATCGGTCAATGTGCCCATCTCTACTGTCGACCGTGCACACGGAACCGGTGCCAAGCAACTTACTGTATGCACACCGCCTTCCTCTAGGATCTTTTCCTACAGGAGTGAAGATGTGCAGTTAAACCATATCTTTTATTCTCTGACGACACTTTGTCCCATTGATCGTCGGAAATATGTTTAATTCGTGTACCTCTGGTTCAGAAGACGGCTTTTCTGACCCAAAATGTCATGCCATCTCTCAAAGGTGTTGTTCCTTTATCTCGGTAATTATTAATATAAATATGTGATGCATCTTATATGTTGAACCTCAATGTTACTTCATCAAGTCCAACCACTCTAATTAGAACTGGCCACAGTCTAGGGTTTAAACCACCTCAACTACATGTAAGCATCTTGCGCCCATTTTCCTTACGTAAATCAAGTCCTGTTCTTCCTGTAATATCAAATTCGCGCACTATACTCTGAAAATAGATTGTAGCACTGGACACCTGGCACAACACATCGCCTGAACTGTGCGTGCAATGCCAGTGCCGACGAACTTACTGTATGCACAGTTTACAAATCTGTAGGATCTTTCCCTACAGTTAGGATCCTGTGCAATGAAGCTAAGCATTATAGTCTCCACCGATACACTGCACGTCACAATCTTCTTGTGGTGAGAAAATGTGTATCTCGATTCAACGTTAAATGTATTTGATCAACATGCGTTGTGTAAGTCCTTTCAGGTCTGCCACTCCTCTTATTGTGTAATGTGTCATTCTTGGTGTCTGCAAAGTTATCAAGACACCCGATGTATGTATGCCTCGACGTAACTAAAGATAAATCCAGACATACACAACGACATAAAAGGTCATAGGCTGTCTTACCCCCTGTTCCATACAATTTGTACCCGACAAATACTCTGGGGTGGGATTACATCTCTGAATTCATTCCCTACATTATGAACTCTGTACACAGACGACGTACCTCTAGAAACTTTCCCTACAAATACAACTTGGCCCAGACTCGTTCCAATGGGTACCAGTTCTGTGTGCAGACGATACATCTGTACAATCTATCCTTTCAAGTCCTAACTCAGTACATGTGACGCTGCTCTAGGTCCTGAATTCCCAGTGCGTAATAAAACCTAAAACTTTCCATCGTCTGGTTTGTTCACTGTATACTTTGGAAGGTTAGGATACCAGGAAACGTTACTGGACTTGTGCCATGGGATAAATAGCAGTGCGACAGACCAGTCAGTAGGTGAACGGTTTATGGCATCAGTCATGCACGATGCCTTAGGCTCTGCAGATGTCAGTGCCACACCTCTTACTGTATACACATGTGGTATAATCAGGCATCTTCCCCAGCAAGGCTATCTGTGCAACAACCTTACAATGGTTTCAATACATTTTCTCGTCAGAAACCCATTTGCCTTACGTCAATCAAGTCCTGTGCTCTGTGGGATATGAAATTCGCACAGTATACACTGAAAATGGACCGTAGCACTGGACGTTGGGCCACAACACATCGTCTGTGAACGGTGCATACACATCGTCTGTGACGGTGCATACAATGCCAGTGCTGACCCACTTACTGTATGCTCATAAGCCAAACCTCTGGGATATTTTCCTACAGGTGAAATAAATGCCAGCAAATGAAAGATCTATTTCTTAAACAACACACTGGCATGCAATCATGAGTTTAGAATAGGAAAATGCTGAAAAGTATGATTATCTGTGATGAGACGGAGACACAGAGAGAGAGAGAGAGAGAGAGAGAGAGAGAGAGAGAGAGAGAGAGAGAGAGAGCGGGGGGTGGGGGTGGGTTTTTGAGAAAGGAAAGGAGCGAGAGCGAAAGCAAGAGCAAGAGCAAGAGCGAGAGCCAGAGCCAGAGCCAGAGCAAGAGAGAGATCCTCTAAATTCCTTCTTGTGTGCATAAAGTGCCTTTTTCGATGGAAGATGAAACTGTATTTACACATTACATTTCATGTGGACTGTAGCACTGAACCTCAGGAACATCATCATGTCTGTGAAATGTGTCCATAATGCCAGTGCCGACCAAATTACTATATGCACATATCGAAAACCTCTAGGATCTTTCCCTACAGGTGAGACTCTGTGCAAAGAAGCCAAGCATTACAGCCTCTACCGACACACTGCCCTGTCAATCCTGTCTACATAACGCACCTGATCTACCTTTACTTAGTACAAATTTCATGTGTTCTTTCGTTGGTATCGTCTTTGATTCTTGTACCACTGATTTAGCAGACGTCTGTTCTGACCAAATTCGGTTTCCATTTCTTTATTGTCCAGTGGAATTTCCAGTCACCTTTCAGTCAGCCACACACCTTTCAAACAGTTTGTCTTTTGGTCATCAGTAATTACTGACATGTAAATATGTGATGTCTTGTGTGTTCAACCCAACTGTACCTTACCATGTCAAACCAACGCCTCA
>JADBJO010023926.1:0-15000 GCA_016801955.1 Conus betulinus | reverse complement strand
TTACTGCATGGTCCATACCTCTAGAATCTTTTCCTACAGGCTCCAACATGTGCAGTTTGACCATTCTTTTCATTCTCTACCGACACACTGTCCTGTTGATCGTATGAAATATACTGAGAGGCATACATTCTGCACAAACATAAAAACATCATGCAGAAAAATCTCATTTGTCAGTTATTTAATCGAAAACTTGGTAACAACTTAAACCAAATCTGCGTTAGAAAATTTGATTGAAAAGGGCATGTGTGCCCGAGTAGAAAATGGGAAGGAGCTTCCACAGTCTAGCTACCTTCACACAAGAAGCTGTAAACCAGACACAGAAGAAAAGTGAAGAAGCGAGCTGTTGGTAGCACCAGACGTCAGGTACTGAATCTGTCCACTGTGCACACAGTGTCAGTGCCAAGTCATTTACTCTGTGCACATCACTTGCAGCTCTTCACGTCTGGTGCCATCTGTATAACAAGGATTCACAGTTTCCCCATGACCTCGTCTTCCTCTCCCAATTCTTTTACAGCATACATTAAGTGCTCTTCTCCATGGTTACGGCATGTAAACCTTATATGATGTACCCTGAAAACATGAACAAACTGTGGCATTGGACAATGTGCCCATCACGTCGACTGTCAACTGTGCACATGACGCCAGTGTCAACCAACTTAACTGCATGCACAAACTCTACCTCTAGGATCTTTTCCTACAGGTGCAACATGTGCAATAAAGCCATATTAAGCCATACCTTTTGTTCTCTACCAACAGCCCTGTTGATTGTCTGAAATGTTTCAGGTAGTGACGGACATTCTGTACGTTATCTGTGCACACCTAAGCGCAGACAGTTGAATTTTAAAACTGACGTACTGTTAGCTTCTTCTTCAGATGTGTGGCGTCTCCATAAATCACCTTGATCATACTCTCTCTTTACTTACAATGCTGAACTGTGCCTGAAATGTCAGGTGGAAGTGTCAACCTGTGCTTTCTCATAACACCGAAATAACAGACGGCTGTTCTCCAGGGTTACGGTTATAATGTACCCTGAAAGTATGAACAAACTGTGGCATCGGTCATTGTGCCCATCACGTTGACTGTCGACTGTGCACATGGTGCCGGTGCCAAGCAACTCACTGTATGCACAAACTCAAAACCTCTAGGATCTTTTCCTACAGGTCGAACAATGTGCAGTTAAAACATATGTTTTGTTCTCTACCAACACTTTGTCCTGTTGCTCATGTGAAATATATAAATGTGGTGATGATCCTGTTCATTATCTGTGCAGACGTCAGCACCGACCTATTCAAATTCTATGGTTCACATCCTGCTAGCCCATTCCCCAGAAGTGTGGTGTCTGTATTAATCACCTTGGTCATACTCTCTAACTCTTCACTGACCCACTTTGTGTTATACAACACTGAAAACAGGTCAGGTGGAAATGTCAACAGAACATGGAGAAATTAGCTTTAGTCATTACAAAATTCACATGTTCTTTCTTACACCACCGAAATAAAAGACGATTGATTCACCCAAAATGCAGGTTCCGTTCCTTTTTTCACACAATGGACTTTCATCTCTTTAGTCAATCAAACCAACTATCAAAGAGAGTCTTCCCTATGTTCTCTCAGCAATCATTAACGTTAAACATGTGATGGGACTTATATGTTCAAGCTTAACGTTACCCAGTCAAACCAACCCCTCATCTAATTACAACTGGATCCAGTCAGCCTCCGGTTTAAAAACCATCTCAACTACATGTAAACATGCAATGGTTTTGTCCAGGCTGTAAAGTTCTCACAATATTGTGAGTAATGCTGCTTTCTAGTCTACGTGTCTGACATGGAAAGGAGGAGAGATGGGAAGATGAAGAAATGTGGAAGCCTGAAGGGGAGGGGGTTCACACTCACACCCACCACCCACACATGCAGAGAGAGAGAGAGAGAGAGAGAGAGAGAGAGAGAGAGAGAGAGAGAGAGAGAGAGAGAGAGAGAGAGATGTGACTGGTTTTCTTTTTCAATACATTTTGAGAGTTGACCTTAACCAGGTGACAGCCCTGTTATGACTCATTGTGGATGGTCTGGCTATATTCCATGATTATCAATACCAAGATTGAAAGACAGAGAGGCAGACACCTGCACATATACTATCAGCCACAGAATGTTCCGTGATCGTGTTACTGTTTCAGTGTTGAAATGCTAACAGCATAAGGCGAGAGGAGGTAGGTGAGGAGAGGAGAGGAGGAGGAGGGAGGGGAGAGAGAGAGAGAGAGAGAGAGAGAGAGAGAGAGAGAGAGAGAGAGAGAGGAGAGAGAGAGAGAGAGAGAGAGAGAGAGAGAGAGAGAGAGAGAGAGACACAGAGACAGACAGAGAGACGAGAGAGAGAGAGAGAGAGAGAGAGAGAGAGAGAGAGAGAGACAGACAGACAGACAGACAGACAGACAGACAGACAGAGGGTGCTTGATTCTCTTCAATCTCTTTTAAGAGTTGACTTTAACACGGTGACAGCACTATTGTGGTTCATCGTGGTCGGCCTGGCTATAAGCAGCATGAATTGACTTGGAACCGTTGTGTTCCACCTTTTACGTTACTGGGCGACAGCATGGACGAATCATACAACTGGGATATGAGAGACTGTAGCAATAGACATTAGGCACACCGTTTTCCTGGCGTGCACACCATGTCCGTGCAGACCTAGTTGATATATACACAGTGTCAACCTCTTAGGATCTATTTTTAAAAGGTAATCCATGTGCAATTGGATTTTAGTCGTAATCATTACAGAAGTGACGTAACAAGGAAAGTGGTGACCAAACGTGAGGACAGTACGAGGAGAAAAATGGGAAGGAGCTTCCACAGTCCAGCTACCTTCACACAAGAAGCTGTAAACCAGACACAGAAGAAAAGTGAAGAAGCGAGCTGTTGGTAGCACCAGACGTCAGGTACTGAATCTGTCCACTGTGCACACAGTGTCAGTGCCAAGTCATTTACTCTGTGCACATCACTTGCAGCTCTTCACGTCTGGTGCCATCTGTATAACAAGGATTCACAGTTCCCCATGACCTCGTCTTCCTCTCCCAATTCTTTTACTACACACATTAAGTTCTCTTCTCCATGGCTATGGCATGTAAACCTGATATGAATGTACCCTGACAGTATGAACAAACTGTGGCATTGGACAATGTGCCCATCACGTCGACTGTCAACTGTGCACATAGTGCCGGTGTCAACCAACTTACTGTACGCACACTGGTGAACCTCTAGGATCTTTTCCTACAGGCTTGCAAATGTGCAGTTACACAATACGTTTTTTTCTGCCGACATATCGTCTTGTTGATCATGTGAAATACGTAAATAATGTAGCGATGCACATCCTGCGTGTGTTCCGTGTTCACATCAGCGCCGACCTAGTTGATTTTTACCGTTCACATACCAACAGGCTATTCCCACAAGTGTGCTGTCTGTACAAATCACCTTCGTCATACCTCCAACTCTTCACTCAGACAGTTCGTGTTATACAAAGCTGAACACTGTATAAAACAGCTCAGGTGGAAATGTCAACAGAAGAAAACGGCATGAAAAAACAAAGCTTTTGGTATCACAAAATTCACACGCACTTTCTGACTCCTATACCACTGATTTAGAAGACAGCTGTTCCAACCCAAAATGTCATGCCATCTCTTAAAGATTTTTTCCACTGTTATCGCAATACTTAGTATACGTGTCTGATGCGTCTTGTATGCTCAACCTCAACATTACAGAGTCAAACCACTCTAGTCAGAACCGGCTATAGTCTCGGGTTTAAACACCTCAACTACATGTCAACATCATGCACGGGTTTTGTCCACGCTTTAAAGTTCTCACAATATTATAAGGCATGCCTCTTTCTGGTCTACGAGTCTGACGAGGAGAGGAGAGAAGGGGGGAGAAAAAAGTGAAGTGAGAACAAGACACACATATACCCACACAAAGGCACAGAGAGAGAGAGAGAGAGAGAGAGAGAGAGAGAGAGAGAGAGAGAGAGAGAGAGAGAGAGAGAGATTTCGTCTCGGATCTATCCTGAGAGTCGACTTCAACAAGGTGACTTATGACTCAGTGTGGGCGGCCTGGCTATAAGCAGCATGAATCGACTTGAATTGATGTGTTCCACCTTTTAAGTTACTGGGCGATGGCATGCATTAATCACTCAGTTGGGATGAAAGTGACTGTAGCAATGGACATTAGGCACACTGTTTTCCTGGCGTGCACATATTGTCAGTGCAGACCTAGTTTATATAGTATGCACAGTGTGAACCCACTTAGGATCTATCCCTAAAAGGTAATCTATGTGCACTTAGACTTAAGTCGTTATCATTACAGATGTGACGTAACAAGGAAAGTGGTGACCAAACGTGAGGACAGTACGAGGAGAAAATGGGAAGGAGCTTCCACAGTCCTGCTACCTTCACACAAGAAGCTGTAAACCAGACACAGAAGGAAAGTGAAGAAGCGAGCTGTTGGTAGCACCGGACGTAGGTACTGAATCTGTCCACTGTGTACACAGTGTCAGTGCCAAGTCATTTACTCTGTGCACATCACTTGCAGCTCTTCACATCTGGTGCCATCTGTATAACAAGGATTCACAGTTCCCCCATGACCTCTTCTCCCTAATTCTATTACTGCATACAGTAAGTGCTCTTCTCCATGGCTAGGGCATGTACACCTGATATGATGTACCCAGAAAACATGAACACACTGTGGCATTGGTCAATGCCCATTTTGACTATCGAGTATGCACATGGAGCCGGTGCCAACCAACTCACTGTATGCACACCGCCTTCCTCTAGGATCTTTTCCTACAGGAGTGAAGATGTGCAGTTAAACCATATCTTTTTATCTCTGACCACACTTTGTCCCGTTGATCGTCGGAAATATGTTTAATTCGTGTACCTCTGGTTCAGAAGACGGCTTTTCTGACCCAAAATGTCATGCCGTCTCTCAAAGGTGTTGTTCCTTTATCTCGGTAATATTAATATAAATGTGTGATGCATCTTATATGTTGAACCTCAATGTTACTTCATCAAGTCCAACCACTCTAATTAGAACTGGCCACAGTCTAGGGCTTCAAACCACCTCAACTACATGTAAGCATCTTGCGCCCATTTTCCTTACGTAAATCAAGTCCTGTTCTTCCTGTAATATCAAATTCGCGCACTATACTCTGAAAATAGATTGTAGCACTGGACACCTGGCACAACACATCGCCTGAACTGTGCGTGCAATGCCAGTGCCGACGAACTTACTGTGTGCACAGTTTACAAATCTGTAGGATCTTTCCCTACAGTTAGGATCCTGTGCAATGAAGCTAAGCATTATAGTCTCCACCGATACACTGCACGTCACAATCTTCTTGTGGTCATGAAAATGTTTATCTCGATTCAACGTTAAATGTATTTGATCAACATGCGTTGTGTAAGTCCTTTTAGGTCTGCCACTCCTCTTATTGTGTAATGTGTCATTCTTGGTGTCTGCAAAGTCATCAAGACACCGATGTATGTATGCCTCGACGTAACTAAAGATAAATCCAGACATACACAACGACATAAAAGGTCATAGGCTGTCTTACCCCCTGTTCCACGCACTTTGTACCTGACCCATACTGTGGGGGAGGGATTACACCTCTGAATTCATTCCCTACATTATGAACTCTGTACACAGAGACGACGTACCTCTAGAAACTTTCCCTACAAATACAACTTGGCCCAGACTCGTTCCAATGGGTACCAGTTGTGTGTGCAGACAATACATCTGTACAATCTATCCTTTCAAGTCCTAACTCAGTACATGTGACGCTGCTCTAGGTCCTGAATTCCCAGTGCGTAATAAAACCTCAAACTTCCATCTCCTGGTTTGTTCACTGTATACTTTGGAAGGTTAGGATACCAGAAAACGTTACTGGACTCGTGCCATGGGATAAATAGCAGTGCGACAGACCAGTCAGTAGGTGAATGGTTTATGGCATCAGTCATGCACGATGCCTTAGGCTCTGCAGATGTCCACGTGCCACACCTCTACTGTATACACATGTGGTATAATCAGGGCATCTTCCCCAGCAAGGTTGTCTGTGCAACCACCTTACAATGGTTTCAATACATTTTCTCGTCAGAAACCCATTTGCCTTACGTCAATCAAGTCCTGTGCTCTGTGGGATATGAAATTCGCACAGTATACACTGAAAATGGACCGTAGCACTGGACGTTGGGCCACAACACATCGTCTGTGAACTGTGCATACAATGCCAGTGCTGACCCACTTACTGTATAAACATAAGCCAAACCTCTGGGATATTTTCCTACAGGTGAAATAAAGTGCCAGCAAATGAAAGGTCTATTTCTTAAACAACACACTGGCATGCAATCATGAGTTTAGAATAGGAAAATGCTGAAAAGTATGATTATCTGTGATGAGACGGAGACAGAGAGAGAGAGAGAGAGAGAGAGAGAGAGAGAGAGAGAGAGAGAGAGAGAGAGAGAGAGAGAGAGAGAGAGAGGGGGGGGGGGGGTGGGGTTGTTGAGAAAGGAAATGAGTGAGAGCGAAAGCAAGAGCAAGAGCAAGAGCGAGAAAACAGCCAGAGCCAGAGCCAGAGCCAGAGCCAGAGCCAAAGAGCGAGAGCAAGAGAGAAATCCTCTAAATTCCTTCTTGTATGCATAAAGTGCCTTTTTCGATGGAAGATGAAACTGTATTTACACATTACATTTCATGTGGACTGTAGCACTGAACCTCAGGATCATCATCATGTCTGTGAAATGTGTCCGTAATGCCAGTGCCCACCAGCTTACTATACGCACATATAGAACACCTCTAGGATCTTTCGCTACAGGTGAAAGCCTGTGCAAAGCCGAGCATTGCAGCCTCTACCGATACTGCCCTGTCAATCCTGTCTACAAACGCACCTGATCTAGCTTTACTTTGTACAAAATTCACGTGTTCTTTTGTTGGTATCGTCTTTGATTCTTGTACCAATGATTAGCAGACGTTTGTTCTGACCCAAATTCGGTTTCCATTTCTTTATTGTCCAATGGAATTTCTAGTCACCTTTCAGTCAGCCACAACACCCTTCAAACAGTTTGTCTTTTGGTCATCAGTAATTATTGACATGTAAATATGTGATGCGTCTTGTGTGTTCAACCTCAACAGTACCTTACCATGTCAAACCAACGCCTCAGTCTACATACAACTGGCTACGGTCTATCCAGGGTTTAAACCATCTCAATCACGTGTAAATATCGTGCGTGGGTTTCTTCCAGGCTTGAAACTTCTCGCAATGTTGTCAGGGAACATGCTTTCTAGTCTAGGAGTCTGGCATGGAATCGAAAAGAATGGAAGGAAAAGAAATGTGAAGCATGGAGAGGGGGGCACACTTACACCAACCCACCACACATGAACAGAGAGAAAGACTTTAGAGAGAGAGAGAGAGAGAGAGAGAGAGAGAGAGAGAGAGAGAGAGAGAGAGAGAGAGAGAGAGAAAACAGGCACGCAGACACACAAACGTAATGCAATACCAATACATGTTTAAAGGTTTATTTAACGTCTGTTCACCATTGATGATATTAGACGAAAAATAATTTAAAAAGCGTCATCTCCAGCTAACAAAGCTTAACCTCAAAGATAAAAAATAATAAATAACTTTTGAATTAGTGGTAAAAATAACAAGCACGCATCAAAAAGCAGCTTGGCAATTTTAGATTGTGCAATAATAGTAGCAATGTTTATGATAGAAGGGCTGGACAAATATTTGACTGATATCTTGGACGTTGATATCAATAGAATTTTCTTTGTAAACTGGAGTTAAGACAGAACATTCTCTCAACAAATGATGCACTGAAATAGGATTACCACAAGTACAAAAAACATGGCAAGAATATTTGTGTTCCATGCATTTAACTTGAGTTTTGTTATTATCTTGGAAATGTGACGAGGACAAGTATTTACATATTTGAGATTTTCTCCACAATTCTGTTATAAACACAATTTTCTAACTTAGCAACATTTCTGACGAAGATGTTTTCAGTGAAGATAATGAATTACGATCGAGGCAATGTTTAGCTCCAGTTTTAGCAAGTATGTCTGCTGCTTCATTCCATTTCAACCCACTATGAGAAGGAACCCAGCAAAAGTCATACATATTCCATGAATCCTTAAACAGTGTATGACGTGATGAATATCAAAAAGTAAATCTTTCGAGCCTTACCATCCCAATGTTCCAGAGACTGCAAGACAGATTTTGAATCAACACATATATGAGAATATTGTGAAAAGGCATGGGAGCATCATAAATGTAGCTCAAAGCCATCAATATTGCATATAATTCTGCTGTAAATATGGAAAATCCCTTGCCAAGATGATAATTCTTTTTCACATTCAGGCTAGGAATGACAAAACCAGAACCACTACCAATGTTATCTAGGACTGAGCCATCAGTGTAAATTTTCAGGTGATTGCTATAAAAAAATGTCAAGATGAACTCTGACCTCACTAACCAAGAGATTAACGTTTTCAGTTTTAGAAACCTTTGTGTAATTATAATCAAAATTTCCACACAAATGCTCCCAAGGGGGAATCTTAGGCGTGATGGGATCTTCAGAAACTGTTGTTAAATCAATGTTACAATCAGACATAAGCTTATACGCGTAATTTCTAATTGGTTGTAAATATAAAATATTTCTAGCTCGTTTGGGATAATCTTTGTTCGAATCCATCAATAGTTCTGCTGTAACTGAGTTCTTAACGGACAGACTTCTAATCACATATTTTGATACGTCTAAGAGCCGTTGTTCTCGAAAAGGTAAAACCTCTGCAGCTTGATAACTTTTGATAGTATTTGCATGAACTGGTACACCTAAGGCCAGTTTCACTGCTTTGCTATCCAAACTTTTGTAGCTTTTTTAAGATATTTTGGAGCAGAATGATATACTCTGGGCCATACTTTAATTTGGATCGAACTAAAGAAGTAGACAAATGCAATAAAGTTTTCGTGTCTTGCCCCCAAGGCTGACAGTTGATTATTTTTAAAAAGTTTAATCTTTTTCTTGCCTTGGTTAATAAATGTTCTATATGCTTTTTCCCAACTAAGTTTTGTTGTCAAAAAGACTCCTAAAAATTTGACACAGTTTTGATATTTCAATATATTATCCTCTAATTTCAAAATGGGTAATATGGAAGGATTTTCACCATCATTAAATAGCAGCAAACATGTTTTTTCACCTGAGAATTTTAAACCATTTTCTTTTTATATAATTTGATAAATTGTTTAGTTCCTGTTGATAAATTGTCTGCACGTGACTGATAATCCTCTTATTCGAACCTTTTCTTAAACTGGTGTTTATCCATATTGCAATATGTCATCAGCGTATTGAACCACATGTGTGTTCTTGGACAAAGCTTTTGGAAGATCATAAACAAAAATGGAGAATAAAATTGGAGCAATGATTGAACCTTGTAGAATCCCCATATCTATATTTCTGAAGGATGAGTAGGTATTGCCAATTTTTGTACACATGTGTCTATCCTTCAAAAAGGCTTTAATATATCCATACAATTTGCCACAAATTCCAATCTCCTTCAATTTGAATAATAATCTGGCATGCCAAACACTGTCATATGCCTTTTTAACGTCAAAAAATGTGGCTAGTGTACTTTTTCTTCGTGAAAATTGACGTTTGACCTGAGTAGTAAGCTTAACCAAATGATCTGTAGTGCATCTCCCTTTCCTAAAGCCAGCCTGCTGAACTGGAATGATGTTATTTTTTTCACAATAAAAAGTGATCCGTTTGAGTATAATTTTTTCCATAATTTTTCCAACATGAGAAGTAAGCGAAATTGGTCTATAGCTGTTAACCGAAGATCTAATTTTGCCCTCTTTTAGAACTGGTACAACTACTGAACTCTTCCAGATTTTAGGAATAGCGCCAATATCCCAACATTTTTGAAATAAAGAATGTAGCAAACCTATCCAAGAAGAAGGCAAAGTGACAGAGCATCTGGTAAGAAACACCATCTAGACCAACTGCTGAATTGAAGAAAAAATAAGCTAATGCTTCTTTCAATTCTGTAATTTGTAAAGGAGAATTTAAATAGTGTTCTTGAATTGGGCTAGGGTCTGAATACATATCTTTTTCTTCTTCGGTTGTTCTAAAAAGCTTAGCCTCTGAATTTAGACTTGCAGAACAACTGTTACATGAAAAAGTATTCACAAATGCCTCAGCCTTATCCAAAGCAGTTGGAAATTCCGTATCTAGTTTCACAGGAAATGACTGTGTCCTGTTACAATTTTTCATCTCTTTTATTTTCTTCCAAACTTTGTACATATCCTTTGATTCTGTAATCTCCGAGTAGCAAAATATTTCCCAATATGTCTTTTTTGCTTGAGCGATGACCTTTTTGCAAATATTTTTCTGTATTTTCATGATTGAAAATTTTCTTCAGTCTTATTTCTAATTAATCCTTATTTCTATCCATGACTTAAATGCCTTGCGCTTTGATGTCACCGCTATTTTACACCCCTCCGTCCACCACACATTACCAATATATTATTTACCAATTTTCTTGTAACCACATTTTGGTATCGCCTTATCAGCTGCAATACACTAAACAGCAATACACTAAATTATGTAGTTTATTTTTGCACTTACTGTGTACACACGACTTGCAAGCAACTCATAAGATCTGGAACCATCTGTATAACAGTAATTTACAATTCCCTCATGACCTTATATTCCTCTAATTCTTTTACTGCATATATTAAGTGCTCTTTCTCCATGGCTATGGCATGGAAACGTTACATAATGTATCCTGAAAATATGAACTGGGGCTTCACCCCATGCGCACGTCATGTGACGTCGACTATCAACTGCGCGCATGGTGCTGGTGCCGACCATCTCACTATCTGTACACGCTCTAGCCTCTAGAATCTTTTCCTACGGCCCAAATATGTGCAATTAAACCATTGGTTTGATTCTGTACCAACACGTTGTCCTGTTGCTCGTGTGAAATACGTAAATAATGTAGCGACGCACATCCTGTTTGTGTTCTGTGTTCACATCTGAACCGACCTAGTTGATTTCTACCGTTCACATGTTGCTAGGATATTCCCACAAGCGTGATGTCTGTACAAATCACATTGGTCATACTTCTAGCTCTTTACTGACCCAGTTGTGTGGTATACAACCCTGAACAGTGGATAAAAGAAGTCATGTATTTGACAACAGAGCAATGATGGCATGGAGAAATTAGTTTAATCATTACAGAATTCTACTTTCTGTGATAAGTCTCAAATCACTGATTTAGAAGACAAGTGTTCTAATCCAAAACGCGGTTTCCGTTTCTTTTTTGTCCAACAGAATTGCACACCATCTTTCAGTCAATCCCATCAGCTATCAAGTTCTTTCTTCATTATTTGAGTAACAAACGTATAAATGTCTTTAGTTCTTCACCCATTCAATGCCCCATTAAACCTATGGATATGTGTAACCAGTGCAGCACTTGGCATCAGGCAATATGACATCTACAACTCACAGTAAATATGTTGTCTGCACAAAACCAATCCATATTTCTGTAGCTGAACGGTCTGAAACAAAAATCATCTTTGAATATATCTTTCCGTATTGTTACGGAATTATATAATTCGCATTAGTTTTGTGTTCGCGTAATAGAGCACACTTTTCACAATCAAAACTGTCTGCATTTCTTTTCTTGCAAAGTGAGACGACTGCAGGCAGAAATCTAAATAAATCTCAAAAAGAGTTTTCAAGAACTGTAGTTTTCCTAGGAATAGAACTACCTTTCTACTTTGGCAATAACGTAAAATTCAGTTTGTAGTCAGTCTTTCGTAAAGATTTGTTAATAACTTAAGGAGCACGGCTGCTTGCATTCACATGTTTGGATCACCAACAATCATGAGCTCTTGCTTTAGGTATATTTGGAAAGAATATCTGCTGCTCATGTTAAAAACGGTCTGATCTTTGCAAAAATGGAATCAAAACTTACCATATGTGGATACGATATGATTGTTTTCTCTGTATGAAAAGCAGTCCTTTTAGTGACGAAACTTTCCAAAAAAAAAAAGGAAAATAGATTTTTAAAACTGTTTGCCTCATATTTACAGCTGTTATGATTTGGGTGACTTTCTACCACAGTGGAGAAGGAAAGATCTTGGTATGTGTCATTCTGCTACCTTCAGTACCGCTAATGCTTGTATTTGATGACGGATTTGCAACGACACACACAAAAGCACGCACTCATGCACTGACACTGACAACTGAAACTGTGTGATTACTCAAGACACGTTTACAGAAACGAGTCAAAAACGAACTGTAGCACTGGACTTGAGGCACATCATGACGTCTGTCAAGTGACCACACGATGCCGGTGTCAGTTTACTGTATGCACACACACTGGACACCTCCAGGGCCTCTCCCTACAAGTGTATTACCCACTGCAAAAGAAAAAAAAAACATTGTTCAGAAATATACAGTCCTCTTGATCCTATCTTAAATGAGTATCAATGCCAAGATGGAAAGAAAGGAAATGGAGAGAGAGAGAGAGAGAGAGAGAGAGAGAGAGAGGGGGGGGGGGGGGAGAATGCAAATGTTGAGTCAGGTTAGGCCATGGCCCATAACTGAATGGAAGGGGGAGCACATTCATAAAACACCCTATATCATGCATCTGGTAACACAATAACATCCACATTAAAGAAAACAAATATGTTAGAAAACTGACGACACAATAAGATGTGCATTATATAAATACATGCTATGACGTTACAGTAGTGTTTTCTGCCCTGTGCATAAATATTGTGCCAGACTAGAAATATTTTAATTTCTTGATGACAAGAGCGAAGAGAATTTAAAATAACGAAGGTCGTTGTAATGCTCTGGCTTAAGCACAGTATGCATATGCAGCTCGTGTTAGAGAGACAGTGACAGAGACAGAGTGGGGGCAAAAGAGATGGAGGTAAGGAAGGACAGGAAGGGAGAGGAAGACAGACAAGGGGACGGAAGAAGGGGAGATGGGGGGAGGAGAGAGAGAGGGAGAGAGATGGGGGAGGGGGAGAGACAGAGAGGAAGACAGAGAGGCTGAGAGTAACAAAGAAATGGACACGCAGACAGGCAGGCAGTCAGACAGTTGCGCAGAGAGTTGAGATGAACTGATGTATTTCCGTGCTGGGTGCACTGACCTTCGAGATGGACATACCGCCCTCTGTCTTTCAGGTCCAAGGCCCCGTGTGCTGCCTGCACCTCGTGAATACACAGGAATCCAGAAGACAGCTGTCCACAGCCACATTCTGCACAGACAGCAAGACACTGAGAATACTGCACACAAAACATATGGAGACAAAGAGACATGGGTCGTACTGTACAAGGGCGTGTGCTTTCCCCATGACAGCGGCCTGCTGGTCACACTGAAAGTGTGTTGTGATGATGCTAGTGCAACAAAGTTGGAGACAATGCTGTCCAGTTTAAAACCGTTCATACTCTCCTACTCGCCATGTCATTATGTCGCACTGCAGTCAAATCATTTAGCGTGATTTCACTCTGCATGGTAAGATGTAGCCATATCATTCCTGTCCATATTTCAAGATGCAAAACTAGTTTTTCCTCTCCATGCCATATGGCGCAAAACCAAGAGATCACTGACACAAAAAATCCACTTCGTTTAGCGGATATGACATATGCAGAAAATTTTAGTTGTCATAGCACAGCGACCACATAGGGTCCAGAACTGTCAAATTCACGGGAAAAGGTCAATCCTGAAAAGTTTATATCATGAAAAAATTCACGACATGGGCAGTAAAACTATGGATATCTTTGAGGCCAGAAAGATTCGGACGTGTTGGGAAGCTCCAAACATTCACTTTGTCAGTTCTAAATTTACAAAAACGTTAAAATGAAAATAAATCCCACAAAATGATATACAGGAAAAAGGTTATACGAAGCAATTTCAGTTTCGTTTTCCTTTTTCTTTGCCTCTAGACCGATTTTTTTTTTTTTGCCCATAGCTTGGCCGACCAAAGAAATCAAAAAGAAAAAGAAGACAACTGAAAAAATGCAAGACATGCCTCCAGTAACGCGTATATACCTACCTTGCTAAACACGCTGGCTTCACAGTATGGGTACGACAGACAAGACTAGGTCAAGCTGGACCAGCCAGCTTAATTACAACCAGATAATACATGTATGTGTCACGCAGCTGTCTACAAAAATGTCAGTGCTGACCAACTTTGAGTCCACAGTCCACATACCTTTGCCATTTTCATTGTTGAAAATTGTCCTGATCTTTTTTTAAAAATGGGAGACGGAAGACAGACAGGAGAGGGAGAGGAAATACGGTGGGGAAAGAAAAGTGGTCAAACAGGTTCCACAAAGAACATGTGACCCTGGGCAGAGGGCCCATTATGTCAATAACACACACTGTCAGTGTCAACCTGTGTGGCCGCCAGTGCTGTATTTCTAACTCCAGTGTTTAGCACTACAAGCTTCAACACTGTGCAGAGATACACTTCTACCATCTTTCCCATAAGAATGAAAGTGCATGAGAATGAAACATGTATTTCTTCAAGGATATACTGCCCTGTTGAGCAGTCTTACATAATTATCAATGCCAAAATGGAAAGAGAGAAGAAGAGAGAGAGAGAGAGAAGAGGGTGCATAAGGGAGTTACGGGAAGGAGAGAGAGAGGCGGGGGGTGGTGGGTGGGGGGGAGCAGACAGTTACTAAGAGAAAATGCATGCAGCAAGGTTGTCAGACAGCTGAAAAAAAGTGGTGACCTGATGTATTCCAGTGTTGGGTCCACTGACCTTGGGGTTGGTCCCACAACATTAGAGCACCGCCCCCGTCTCCGGTCCAAGGCCCCCATGTGCTGCTTGCACACTGTCAACGCACAGGAATGCAGAAGGCAGCTGTCCACAGGCCACATTCTGCACAGACAATACAATAAGATGAGATGACACATCAAGACAGGGATACATGGGTGGCATTGTACA